>VDFB02032758.1:0-156777 GCA_007258455.2 Sequoia sempervirens
AAGTACCTTTGACAAGCAACTTAGTAACAACATTAGTAGTAAAATAGACAAAAAAATTCACAACAAACATATAAAAATAGAAAAATCAAACAACCTTATTAAATAGATTTAAAAAGCCAAAAAAAACATATTTATTTTTATTTATTTATTATCTAAATAGATTTTTGTTGCATCTTATACCATCTTTGTAAACATATAATTATTATTTAAGTAAAAATAAGATTGTCCTAAATCACTATTATACATATTTTTGTTTTAAATTTAATATAGTAGTTTTATATACTATATATAAAAAAAAATTATTTAAAGATTATTAAATTCGAAATCTTACATCACATGAACTAACAAACGTATAGTTTAAGGATCCTCCAACCGTATATGAGTAGAGTGGTCATATCTATGAAATATGTTTACAATGCTAAATCTCAATTTGAAAAATTCAAAGGTACATGTTTACAATGCTAATATTTATTAAACATTTTTCAACTTTATATTAATCGAACTATAGAAAACTTCATATGCTCAATCCAAACACGTCCATATCAAGTGTCACATTTTTCAATGGTATATACCACTTTCCACACACTCAACAAAATTTTCGACATTGTTGATGTATAATTAAATAAAAAATGAAAATGAATGTTTATAAATACTTTTTTATGCTAACAAAGTCTAGGTATAAATATTTAGTTGTACATAAAATAACATATTTATTATCTAAAAATATATGAATATTATTTTTAAATGTAATAGAAAAATTTGTATATATCAACAAATAGTTGATATATTAAACCTTTTTTGTTGGTGCAGATTTGGGTAGTCATGCTGATTTTTTGGAGGTATGTTGTTGGTTCACTGCTGGTTGTCTATGTTGTATCTGTTTGCAGCTTGTTCATTTTTGAGAGGGTTTCAAGTCCCTTCAAAACCTATTTGTAAATGGTTTTGGGTCCACTCAAAACCTATTTTCCCCCTAGATTCAAAACAAATAGTTGATATACTGATAAATGACTTATTTTTGTATAAAGTTGGATTCATTTTTTGATCATTTATCCGTCTTTGGTTATACACACTCTTATACATTTGGCCTTATCCAATTCCTATTTGCATATATTGCTATACATTTGTCATTGATTAACAACTAGCCTTGCTCTAACATACACAAAGTTATTCTCCACCTCAAGATATATACTTGCCTATCCAAGGTTAATCCTATGGGATGGAGGTTTCTTCCCACACCGTGTGAATTGACCCTTGAATTTTAGAAATTTAAATTCAAAATTTATTGACTCTTGTATATTTCACTAGCTATTATAAGCCAACTTGGTATACACATTTATATGATTTATTGTTGTGCCTTGATATTTAAAGGAATTTGATACTCATTAATTTACATTATTTGTGTTGCACAAACGGTTGTCGTTGCACCAAAAGATCGACCTATTAATGCCTGATACAACTGCCAGAGTTAATGAATCCACGGGAGGCGGTTAAGCCATGTCATGAACCCGAGCACTGCACTACACAACACAAGGAGACCAATGGCACACACCTTGCAACAATCCCCCCTAGTGTAAGCGAGGGGTTCAAACCCATGACCTAGGCTTTAATACCAATTGTTGCACATATGGTCGTCGTTGCACCAAAATATTGACCTGTTAATGCCCGATACAACCACCAGAGTTAATGAATCCATAGGAGGCAGTTAAGCCATGTCAAAAACTCGAGCACTGCACTACACAACACAAGGACACCAAGGGTGCACACCTTGCAACAATTTGATTATCAAGGAAAACTCCTAAGCATTACATAGAGAAGTCATTTTAGGAACATTTTATTTTAGAGCATTAAAAGGAATTAAAATTGGCATTGAAATCATCTAGGACACTTGCTTGTGTGAGAGTGATATCTTCGATCTTCATCCACAATAATAAAGCTATTTTAGTCAAGAGGTTGACCTAGGAGAACACGACCCTTACGATCTAGTGAATCTCTCCAAGGTATTCTTCAATATTGTCAATCCTTACACATCAACAAACATTAGAGATAGAGGAAAAATAGGTCTCAAAATTATATAGTCTACCAAATTAATTTTATGAATTATAGGGTAGGTTCAAGATTTGAAATCATTTGTGGCACATGACGTCAGTCACGCACAAGATCTAAGTTCATCTTTAACAAGATTTTATGATTCCAATAGTCTAGAGACAACAAGTAGACCAAGGATATTCATTTTCTATGTATTGAAGTGATTTGATTTTATGTGGCACTAGTTAGATATTATTCTTCATGGTTGTTCCAAGAGCTAAGTGCATATTCCTCTTAATTTAATTTCTAACCATTTATTACACACTTTATAGTTCCTAACCATTTAATTCTAGGTTAATCTAAATTCTTGATTGCATATTTGTTTAATTATCCTAGATTTACATTAGGATCTAAGAAAAAATTCCTTTATTGAATTTGGTGAAGTTGTATGTTTTTACACCCCTTAAGGCTTGACCTTAGGGCTCTATTGTCATTGCTTTATGGGTTTCAAGATCTATAATTATTCATTTATTTATTATTTTTAGATCTTATTAGGGTTTGTGTTCCCACTTAGTGCTATTTCATTTATATATCTTTATTCTAGGGTGTGACTACACAAGTCTAATCTTAACTTTACCCACCCTACCCAACCTTGTTGGGACTTTAAAGTTATTATTGTATATTATATTATACCTCATTTCTATTTCATTTTTCTACTCCTATTAAGGTTTTATGTATTTATTGCATAATCTTGTGAAGCCTACCCACCCTTTGACAGATCTGCATTGTTAAATCTTTACATCATGGAATCTCATAGTCCCTTATCTTTAGCTACTATTCATGCATCCCTTACATATTTTTGTATATTTATATCATGGAATTTCATGGTCCCTTATCTTGGGCTATTATTCATGCATCCTTTATATATTTGAGGTATTTTCACCTCTTATTTAAATTTCCAATGCCAAATACTTGATGTTGTTATGAATCTCTAGCCTATGGATAGTGATATGATTTCTATGAATGTGTTACTCCACCTTTTTTGTTAAATTTTCTCCTTTATAGATTTTTTTATTACTTTTCCTTCTATTTTAGAAATTCCTCCTTAACTTTTCAATTTGTTTCATATATCAATAATATTTATCTTATAGCTTGTGATAGTGATAAGTATGCACCTAGTGCAAAGTTACCATATGTTAGTGATACACCTATTGTGATTGCCATCAATGTAGATACATTTTTTCACCTATTCATGGAATTGTGTCACATTATGATAGTATCCCTTGTGCATATCATGATAATTCTACTTCCACAAAGAAATTCTTTTTTTATCTGATACTTTCTTTTATACATTATGACGTGTTTCCTAATTTTGATTCTTCTACACTTCATGTGAACCACAAATATATTTTTATGGGTGTATTTTAAGATAAGTAACTTTGAACACATGTTATGTTGTTGATGCCAAATTCTCCTTTTTATTTTGTATCATTTCTAGTTAGTCATTTTCTCTTATATGGCATGCATGATATTATTCCCCTTTATCCTTCCTCCTAAAATAAATAAAGGTACACATAAACATATCCTAAAGTTATCTTAGAGGATTATTATTGTCTAAATTTTATATATTTAAAATTACAAAAAGGTGAAACACATATAAGATATAAATAAAAGCATACCCCAATATAGGTGTATTTAGGGAAAACACTTTAAGAAGAAAACCCCACATTCCAAAAAATTTCAATGTATTATTCAATAATCTAAAAAAACTACTATACATTTGTAAAGAAAACCTTTACAAAAGTATCACCAACCAAAGATCTAGAGTAATTACAATAGCATAATAATACCTATAAACTCACTATCCTATACCTCCATCTCAAACATTCTATATATAGGAGAAGTAGTATACAAACCATTAAATGGTAATTATAAAACCATAAGCTAAAATCACCAAAAAAGTGGTACTAAATACCCTTTAGAAAACCAACACTGAAATCCCAAAATGAGTTCATAGGCTATAATTAGAATATTCCTTCCACCTACTATAATTCTATCATAATTCAATCATCAACTCAAGAATTTCATTTTGCGTTTATTATATCTATTCAAAGATGCCTTATGGTGTGCCTAAACATGCTTCATAAGTTGGTCAACACACACAACTCCCTCTTACAACTCTTACCATTTCTAATATTCTTTTTCATTCTTAATGCGATAGGTCATAACTTTTGATTTGGGATTTTGTTGGAGCCCATTTTATTAAATTATAAAGGTTGAAAAAAATGAACAAGCAACATCAATGAAACCAATTCCAAACAACTTTTTCTTTTCTTTTTTCCAAAAAATAGAGTAGATATAACTCAAAAATTAAGTTTTTGTGCTACATCATGTTACAATGACACATGACTTATGATATACTTATAATCATTAGATTCTATTATTATGATGTTGTTTTAATTCTATGATTAAAATTATCATGGTCCTAGTGCTTATCATATTTACAAAGATTGTGATTACACAAATTTATAACACTTATCTATTCGTCTCAAGATATCTATTGATCATGCATGCACTATTTTTCATATGATTTATCTTTACACCACATGCCTAGAAAAATTCATTGTAAACTCAATTATATCCTTTAGAGTGAAAATTAACAAAATAAAATGACTTCATATATTCTTTCAAGATCACATATTATCTATCTACACCTACATGTCTATCTATTCATATGATTAACTATTTATGACTATCACATGAAATAAATATTCATCCTCTATGGTTTATATTTACCTTATCATTTTCTTACACTAAGGACAACTTTACATAACTCACAATATTTCTTATGCTTATATCATTCTTTGAGCCTTATCTCAACAGCTTTCCTGTGTGGGGACAACCAATTTTACATGTGCTCATGTGAGCATAAAATATATGTAGTTGAATTTGCATACAAAGCCATGCATCTAGAGATGTCATGTTACATAGGGTACATCACTCTTTCCCCATATTATTGTGTACTTACATGTTTTTATCATTTTTTTGGAACCACATTAGAGACATCATGCCTTCCCCACACTATTGATTACTTGCATGGTTTGTCATGTATGTGGTGCTATCATATCATTGGAGATGTTATGCCTTCCTTATAACACTATATAGTGCTAATGTGATTGATTTCACATTTTAGGGTTATCTTACCTTTTTCATTTATACATATATTAGCCTAATAAATTTATGCACCTCCATAGTTATCTTTAGGCTATATGATTTTCATATCTTATTTGAGACGTATTACTTTGTATTTACATGATCCATTTATGGATCGTCACTTTATATGATTCATGTGATTATATGTTTAGATTGCACTTAAATTTCATGTACCTTTTTTCTTCTCCTTCAATTCCTTGTATACAATAGATGCAACAAATTCAAGAGGTGCATATTATTTTTCTATCACTCTTATGTTGAGATTTCAAATAGCTATGGGTTCTTACACAAAGACTCATCACCATATCAAGATGGATCTTGACCTCATGGTATGACCATTTTTGAAATGTCCTACCATCCTACTTAGTGCAGTCAAGGATGGAAGGTCTAGAAATAGGACTGTCCAACCTTGTAGCAAGAGTAAACACAATGGAAACTTAAAGAACTGGAATAACAATCACACATGGAAATATAGATAATGATCAATTATTCACTAGCAACATTCCCTACCTTCTAGCTTACAGAATTACAAAGTGATATGGTGTTAAGCCCAAAAATATAATGTTGTTCGAAATCCTTAATCCCTGTCTCGCTATCACTATCTTGATTGATTTATTAATGCAACTACATGATGCCTATATATATATATATATATATATCAATTCCTAGCTCCAGAAAAGGTCCTCGTCAGCCTCAAGATGTCACAAACCCCCAAGTTGATGAAATGTGTGAAAGGTTGGCCAAAACATATGATTCCCCTTTTATTCTTGTAAAAACATGATGCAAATCATAAGGAAGGTTCCTCAATGAATGTGCATCCTTATGGAATGGTCTCCTAAGCTCTGCAAGTCACGGGATAGGTCCACACACTTGAAAAGCCAAAACTAGTCAGTGAATGCTCTTTTTCCAATTACAGTTGATATTCTGTTAGCGATAAATTCATACTGGAATATCCAAAACACTTGAATTTTGGATATGATGTAGATGTTGCAATGAAGATCATATATCTTACTCTATGAGCTATAATGTTGCAATGTGGTACAATGCGGTATGAAATACTGAGACTAGGTCTCGACGGTTAACTACTGGAATGCAAGAAAACATGAATTCAAATATTTTTGGTTGATGCAAGCTTGCTTGAAACTTGGGATGCTCCTGCATCAGACACCTGAGGTTGAAGAAAATTGAGCCTCTCACTTTCGTGGGGCTAGAGGAAAACCAATATGGTCCACCTTTTCCTGATTAATTCCAGATGAATCTTCCTTTGGTCTTCCTTTCCATTTGACTAGATACTCCTTGTATTGCCTTCCTATGGTACTACGACCAATTATGTTGTCTAAAATTTCCTCAATTTCCTTTAGATGATGTGCTATCTAGTCCGACAAACCAACTTCTCTATCCTTCGATGACTCTCCTTCATGATACTAGTATAGATCTACAATGGTGAATATAGGTGATATGCCAGATTCCTCTGGTAGTTCCACTTCATATGCATTTCCAGAATCCAACTTCTTGATGATCTTACAAGGTTCAAACTTCTTCATTTTCAACTTATTATATGTCCCAACTGGAAATCTCTCTTTTCGTAGATATACCATTACTTCCTCTCCTACTACAAACTTTGTATGTCTTCTCTTCTTATCTGTTGTCTCCTTGTAGGTATTGTTCATCTTCTCCAGATGCTCCTTGAATTGAGTATGCATTATTCCCATGAATTCTACAAATTCTTCTGCTTTCATAGTCATTTTATTCTCCATGCTGATATCTCTTAATTTTGCTACTCTTCTGGGTTGTTATCTTGTCACAATTTCAAATGGTGTCTTCACTATGCTCCAGTTTACCAAATTGTTGCATGCAAATTCTACTTGTGGTTTTCTAGAAATATCCAATGAATCTAGTGTCTCTATCTGATACTATACTCTTTGGTAGTTCATGTAATCTCACAATATCCTTGAAAAATAGGTTTGCAACATGTACTACATCACTAGTTTTCTTACAAGGTATGAAATGCGCCATCTTAGAAAATATTTCTACAACCACAAATATGGAATCAAATCCTCTCATTGTCTTCAGTAATCCCAACATAAAATCTATTATAATGTCCTCCCATGGTCTCTCTGGTATTTTCAATGGTGTATACTTCCTAGTGTTTTGACTGTTTCCCTTCACAACTTGACAAATCCTGCAACTTTGAACGTACTTCCTAATATCCTTATACAACTATGGCCAAAAATAGTTCTCACTCACTAGTGCTATGGTCTTATTAATTCCAAAATGTCCCACAAGTCCTCCACAATGCTTTTCCTTGATCAAATTATCCCTCATTGAAATCCTAGGGATACATAGTTGATTGTTCTTGAATAACATACCTTCCTGAATGAAATAATCCAACCATCTCTATCTATCTCCACAAGTTCCTTCCAAGACTTCCATGCCTTTGCAAAATCAATGTCATCCTCATACATATGCTTTAGTTCTTCAAAACCTAATACTTTGAAATTCTCATCTCTGTCAACAAACTCCTTCTCCTACTCAATGCATCTACAACCTTTTTTGACTTCCCATTGATGCTTCTATTACTCATTTTTGTTTCTTTTCAAATTGAGTGAGTTAAAAGGTGCCTACAAACTAAAGATGAAGTGCATTTCATATCAATATTCCATATATTGCATTCAAATGTATAAACATAAGAACAAAGAGATTACATTTTTCAGTAATAGATTGTTCATTTATACAAGTGCATACAATATTGAAAAGATCTACACAAGTATTACTGAAAGAAAATCTTTATTGATTCAAGAATTCAAATCTATCTCACAAAAGCAGTGAGATTTAGATTTTCCAATGGAAATGAAGTGAAATTCATACACTAATTGATTAAAAGAATGAAAATGCATCTATAGGGGAAGAGGCCAGCCATTTCCTGATGACTAGTCAGAGTTTGATGTCTTGCATGGCCTTCTGCTCCAAGTTGCTTTGCGTCCTTCATAGCTCCCTTGTTCCATGCCTTGCACCTCAAAATAATTTGCAATGAGGTTAGAGTAGAGCTCGAAGCAATAAAAGTCTCTAACACTACATATACATCCACCCACCAACGTATAATTTTCCCTTCACATGCATCAAACAAGCAATAAGTTGTCTATGTTCAAAGAAAAGAAAATAGGATCATCAAACCTTTTGAGCACATGCACATATTTTCTAACTGTTTGTTTCATGTGTAGTTATAGGATATTCATTATTCATCTTAATCCAACATGTGAGGTAAAATGAGGCTCCTACTAGAGTTGAGCCCAACATGCTTGAGAAAATGAGATATGAATCTTTTATTATACCTTGTTTTAATGCAAGAAACAACAAATTAGGGGCAGTTTTGGTTTGATATAGAATTTCAATTTCTAGAATAATAGTGGATTCAAGGCAATCTCCCTCAATCAACTTTTGAATTGAATAATGAAAGTGAATAATATAGAGATTTTTATCTCAGCATAAAACTATACATAGCACTAGTGGAATGAGTTTCATAGCAAGTGGCATGAAAGATGCATTGTTTATTGAATGCTAAGAATACTTCAAATGGAGCTATTGTAGATGTATCATGATTGAATATGCTATGACTTACTATTTACACATGATAATGATAATGAAATGGGACAATCATTTATGTCAAAGGATAGTCCAAGTGTGTGAGATACAATGCTTGTATAACCAAAGTGCGCGACACAATACATATACATATGTTGATAGTGATCATTGTTTGCAAATCAAAAAATTTCCAAACTCTACATCAATGAGGAGGCAGTGACTTTTACAGAAGGTCTATTGACATGAACTCACACAGCTTTACTCTGTTCATCAAGAGGAAAGTGTTAGTTACTATTTCAAGAGGGAAAGCAAAGTTATGTGCTAATAACATTCATGGAAGCAGTTTTGGAGAAGCAAGAGAGACAACCCTAAAACTAATATAAGTTTAGATACTGAGAATGTAAAAGCTTCTGAATATCTTGACTTATTAAGCTTAGCTTTTTTAACAGGTTACAATGGAAGGAGACCATTTTTTGTCCAAAAAAGACTAACACCAACAGTAGATGAAATGGCACAATTTGATCTTATATAAAATAGTAAAGTCAATCATTCAAGATATAATTATCTTATCAGAGGTATTAGATATTTGTAAAGGTAATAACAAAGTGAGTTGTATTTGGTGCTGAAGTTTATGAATTTTGTTTGAGAAAACAAAGCATGAAAAAAAAAAATTAAGAGAGGAAGAATGCAATCATGTCATATGATTGTTGTAGGACAGTCTCTATTGTATGGGGCACAGGGATCAAATAATAAAGCAACCATTACAGAGGTGGAAAAGTTGGTGATCTTCACCTCCTCCTACTTCTAGATGTTCATAATGTTAAACAAAATAATGTTGAGGAAAGATGGTAGAGTCCAATTCTTGTAGCTACAGAACACAGTGACAAGGGTGCAGTGTCTTCCATAGTCATAGCATGGGGGGTTATGAAATTTTCCCATGATGAAAAGGTGGACAATCTGAGAGTTTGTCCTAAGACTTCAATCAATCAATGACAGTTCTTAAACTTCAAAAGCTACAGAAAGTAATAGCAAGCAAACACCCAGTTTTGGATGAAGAAGCTTATTTAGTATTTTGTTTTACTACATCAAATGCAGAGGAAAATAATGAAAAGTGAAATGAGGATACCCACAAAGGTATGTAAGGAATTAATAAAACCCTTAAAACTATTAGTGTCATCGTAGGAAATAAAATGCAAATAGGTAAAATGCTTGCTTCTTTCATCAGTAAGAAGCAATGAGGGTTTATATCAAATGACCAATGTTAATTTTTATGTGAGGAGCTCAGTCACAAGACAAAGGTGTTTGTTCAAGGTTCAAACTCAAGAAAAATTCCATGAACATCCATGACTAAGAGGTTTTTTTTATATTGGAAAATGTAAAAAGAAATACAATGAGAGAGGGTTTTATTTGTGACCAAAGTAAGGAAAACACCAGTCAATTCCTTCAGCGAACAATAAATGCTCATTCAGATGTTTAGAAAGTTAAAATGTAAGTCTGAGTAACAAGTTGTATGAAAAATATTCCTTTTGAAGCTCATATGTCAGATTTCTAGTGATAAGAGCACAGATTATAGACATACAGAAGGGAAGAAATCTCCAGATGGGTTTTGAATGCCCATGGCCTGAGTTCTTTTTATGGAAAAACAATAAAATGCTATAATACTCAAGAGTTTCTTACATTTATTTGAGTTCTCTACTTTTTCAATAAACCTCCATGTGAGTTATATTTCAGAGGTGCAACACTTGTTCTCCATGGTGACCAATTAGAGGAGGTTACACAAGAAAAAGGGTATTCATTAGAGAAAACAACATATGTTGTGGCTTGCAAAGCCTTAAATGTTAATTCAGGGGTTTCTATTTGAGAGAAGACTTTCAGAAAATGTCTTACCTATGTAAATCAATAGATGATTGCAAAAAAATGTTTGAAATGTAGCTTCAGAAGGCTCACGGAGAGACATTGCTCAATGTTTCAAAACCTCATTGTCAGTGGCATAGCTTCTTCAAGAAGCTTAGAAGGAGAATACATTTTTTTCTTCTTTTTCTTTCTTTGATGTTAGGGTTTCTCATTACCCTCGATGCCGATAGAGATTAATGATATTTTTGTCATTGTTTTAAGATAAAACAATTTAACAGATGTTTGATCCTGCAACCAAAGAAGGTACTCTTTGTTTTGGGCATTTTTCCTTAGAATATTTTTGAATTTTGTTATGATAAACACATGTTTACCCATGAATGTGCCAACATGGAATCCACTTCCTTTCAAGTTTGTACCACTTCATCCTTATGAGCGTACCTTGGAAGGAATTTTTTATATTTGCATAATTCTATTGTAAAACAAATAACTTTGAGGTGTATTTATAAACCTTTAAGTTATTTTTTTATCTTTAAATGCAAATGGAGGAGAGGAACAAATAGAGAGAATATAGAGGAATTTATTTTAGTTTGGAGACATGAACCCATAATTCTAGGGTCATTAATGTATTTTGTTGGTTGTTTTGCTTACCTTGAGTATTTGGTTTGACCAAAACCTTCTTCCCCACATGTTGGAGGTGGTATTGGAGGAATCTAGTACCTCTTTTTTAAGATTTTCTAGGGCATCCGACCCATGGTAGTTGCTTGTTCCTACTTTGGTGCAACCACTTGGGTTGTGTTTATATTCACTCATGTAACTCATTTTGGAGTTCAATTCATATTTTGAAAAAATTTTGGAGATAGTTCTTCATCAAAGATTTCAGCATTGTTTTCTAACTCATTCAGTCATGCAAACTGTGAGTACCTTGGATAATTAATGGTATTGATACACTTTTACCTTCTCATCACTTGTTTTTCTTGTGTACATGTCATGGTGATTGATTTATACACTTCTGAAAACTTGTTCTTTTTCCTTGTATTTTTGTCTCATTAAAAGTACATGCTTGCAAGAAAATATATGTTTATAGGTTATGAGTTGTGTGAACAACACAAGATTTCAAGTTATGAAATATGTCTTTTCTTTCTAGAGTCTTGTGTAAGCACCTTCTTGTAAATTAATTATGTAATCAATATGCAAAGATGACTTGTGTAAGTTTTCTATCAATCTGTTATCTAAAAGTGTAACATAAACTAGGTTTGCATACTGTTAGTCAGTTTGGGTATTTCACCATAGGATAGAAGTCTTAGATTAAAAAAAAAGTTATAATTTTCTTACCTTTTTCTCAGAAAGAAAGTAGGAGTTTTAGGTTAAACCAATAAAGCCCCAGCTTTCTCTGGAGGTACCTTTTTTTCATAAGGTCACCCACAACCTTAGAAATTTTCCCATGTTGCTCATGATTGGTTGTGTCAAATCTCAGCCTGGGTGCAAATCATAAGAGTTAGCAACTTCAACACAAATGTGTAACTCTACAAGAACTCTACCCATATCATATGTCTCTGGTTCAACTTCCCTTGACTCTTCAAATATTACAAATCTTGATGATTTGTATACAACACAAACTCCTTAGGTAACAAGTAATGAATCCACTTCTTGAAGGCCTGCATTATTGCATAGAATTCCTGATCATAACTGAATATCTTCTCCTAGAATTATTCAATTTCTCACTAAAGTAGGCTACTAGTCTCCCTTCTTGACTTAACACAACTCCTATTGCATTCCCACTAGCATCACAATCTACTTGGAATACCTTATCAAAGTCTGGTAGTGCCAACATAGGTTATTCTATTACCTTTTTCTTCAACAACTCAAAACTCTTTTGCACTCCAGATGTCCACTTGAATTCCTTCTAGTCACCCATCATTGTCTCTGTCATATGTGTGCAAATTCCACTAAATTTTTTGATGAACTTCTAGTAAAAGGTCGCTAGTCCATGAAATGATCTTACTTCTTCAACGTTCACAGGCGTGGGCCATTCAACTATTGCTTTAACCTTCTCAGGGTCCATCTTCAATCCTTTTGCGTATATCACAAATCCCAAATACACTAGTTCTTCCTTCATCAAACTACACTTCTTGATGTTTATCAACAACTTATCTTCTCTTAGCCTCTAAAATACTTGTCTGATATGCTCCAAATGTTGCTCCTTAGTCTTACTGAAAATCAGAGTATCATCTAAATAAACAATGAAAAACTTATCCAAGAATTTCTTCAAGACTTCATTCATCAGCCTCATAAATGTACTAGGTGCATTAGTTAGTCCAAATGGCATGACCAACCACTCATACAATCCCTCATTTTTCTTGAAAGCAATCTTCCATTCATCTCCCTCTCTAATTTTGATATGATGGTATCCACTCTTTAGATCTATCTTGGTGAAATACTTTGCTCCACTCAGACTAACCATAATGTCATCCATCCTAGGCAATGAGAATCTATACTTCACTATGATCTTATTGATAGCTCTTGAATCTATACACATCCTCCATTCTCCATATTTCTTAGGTGCAAGTATAGATGGTACCGCACATGGACTCATACTTTATTTAATCAATCCCTTCTTTCCCAGTTCATGTATCTATCTATTTAGCTCCACATTCTCTGTCGGTGTCATCCAGTGTGCAACTTTGTTTGGAAATCTAGCTCCTAGAATAAGATCTATATGATGATTGGTACTCTGGATTGGTGGTAATCCATTAGGCACATTCTCTGATACAAGATCTTCATACTCTGCTATTAGTTCAGTTACTTCCTTATTTGGTGATTATTCATCTCTTGTAACTCCCTCTACATCTAAGTCCCCACACTTCCTTTGAATCAAAGCAAAACACATGTTCTCATGCCTCAATCCATCCAAAAATTTACTTCCATCTAGCAAATTGATTCTAGTTGTACCACATACTTCATTTTTTGGTTCATCTTCCAAAGGCGTCAAGGTGATCCTCTTTCGATTGGACATTATGGTATAGGTATTCTTTATCCCATCATGTATAGCTTTCTTATCATACTACCAAGGTCTACCCAACAACATATGGAACACATCCATCGGCATAACATCACATAGCACTTCATCATGATATGATCCTATTTTAAATTTCACTAGACATTGCTCACTTACTAGTATCTTGTGCTCATCTTAAATCCAGGCTATCCTATAAGGCTTCAGAGGCTTTCTTCTTTCCAAATTCAACTTTGTCACTGTAGACATCAAAAATATATAGATTGATATCACACACTCGATCCTGATCTACTAACATCACCTCATCTTGAATTATCCCTCTATCTAACCATTTAATCAAATAGCCTTATTTGATTAAAGTCATCATAATTCCCCTTTTAATTAAATAAATCCTTTGATTTAATTAAATCATTGTCTCTGTGTAATTAGCTAGGTCATTTCATCTTTATATCTTTATTTAATTAAATAATCCATATTATTTGATTAAATCTCTAAAATTCATCTAGTTAAATTAAATAAATCAAATATTTATCTAATTTAATCTAACATCACCCCCTTGGTTAAATAAATCAAATGTATTTATTTAACTAAGTCTAAATCATTCTTTTCTCATTTTGATTTATTTAAATCCTAAAATCTAAGTCAAAATGGTCAAATCAACTAACATCATTTAAATCAATCAAATCATAATTAATGCTAATCCTAATCTCTTCTTAAATAAATCAAATCCTGATTAATTTAATCCTAATCACTCAAATCCTCTAGATTTTGCAACTTGCACATGAAAATCAATTTAATCGATTTATAAATCATCTATTTTCATTCAAAAAGGTATCAAAAATGGAATATTCTTCAAATTTGAAATCTCCCCCAAAAAGGACTTGTCCCTTCCAACAAAGCATTTAAAATCTCTTACATGTCCTTTTCTTGAGCCATGTGCATTTTCTTCACCTTTCACCTCATTTTTTAAGCCATATTTTGAATTTGAATATCCCCCCTCTTTGCACATTCTTCAAAATGTGCTCATTCCTCAACCATTCACATGATGACATGTGGCTTCTTCTCATTTGTTGAAGATTAGTCCCACATTCATCACTTTTTCCTCTTCTCTAATCAATCTCATCTATAAATAAGAAGCTAATCTCCTCATTTTATCATCCACAATTTGAGTAAACTTACTATGCTCAAATTATTAGCAAATTCCATCTCTTATCATTGAGTTCATAGCTAGGTTATGCAGATTTTTCTATTGGAGCACTCATTAAGCATCAACAAAGTGGATCAAATCTCTTCATCAAATCAACATTGCATCATAGGAATTGGGAAAGGGAAAATTTTCACATCAAATTGGCACCAATTCCCCCATGGTATCATGAGTTTGCTAGTTTAATTAGGATTCAATCTCTATTTTATTGTTTTCTTATTGTGTTCTTCATCTCTTTTCCTAATTTAAGCTTTGTAAATGGATTTCATGGGGAATCCTTGTTCTTGCTTGCATTCTATATTCTAATGTGTTTCTTCTTATTGTTTTGTATGTATTAGGATTGGGGTTCACACATTTGGCGCTAGAAGGGGGGAAATCTCACCTTTCAATCACATTTTTTTAATCAAATTCACGCATTTTTCTTTGTTTACAGGTTTAGCATCGTTGTTCAGCACTGCTGGTTCTCCAACATTGCTATAAAGGACCACTGGAAATTCAAACTGTGATGCTGAAGTCTTCCTGCCCAAGATTTTGAATTTCAAACCGTGCCGCTTGACCAATCTGACCCGCAGGAATTTTCAAAAAAATCAAACTGCACCCTTAAGAAAAAGGGCGATGCATTTGAGCTCACTGGTTTAGGTACAGAGCATCATTGACTGGTAAGCGGTGCCATATAGCACCACTGGAGAAATCAAGCTGCAACGCAGTCAAGGGTTGCGCCGTTGACAGGGAGTAAAAAGTTGGAATTTTATTTTAGCACGTGCCTTTTGTCAAATGATAAGTTTATCTTTTGTTTTATTCTTTTTAATCTCTGTGTTTTGCAGAAATTGACTGATTTTCTTTCTTATAGGTTGGATCAATTAAAAAACAAAAGAAAGAGAAGCATGATGATGGTATTTCACAAAATCAAAGTGTTTTTAAACACTTTAGTGTTTGTTTAACACTCTTAGGAAACTATTATCTCTTCTTGCTTAGGATACTAATTTCATTTGTACTTTTAAAAAGAAACTTTTCAATTTTTGCAAAGGCTTAAAACGAACATTAGGACTACAACTTACTAGAGTTTTTTTTTGGTTAACAATTGAACAAAACAACTCTCATTTGTCCTTTGGTGCTTTAAAAAACTCACAATTGCTTTGTGGCTCTAAAATGAACAAGTGCAACTTTGTCTTCATGATGGCTTACTTAGACTAACTTCATTGAAAAAGGATGTATGCGTTTCTCTCGCGCTTTATAGCAATCTTGAGAATCAAAAGGCCTTTTTTTGTGATTTTAGGTTGAGATAAAGCAATCACCTCCACACTTCATTTTGGGTTTAAAATTGAACAAAACATTGTGCGAGTGTGAGTAGAGTATTATTGCGTAAATTCTCTCTCTTTGTGTTGCAAACAAAGATTGATCGAGTTACGGATATTGTCTTTACTCGCTTTTGTTTATCTTAGAGGGCCTGCCTTGGGGAAAGAGTACTCACGCAAGGGAACAACTCAACCGGTAACACTCTAAATCCAAGAGTATTTCCAATTGGGATATAAATGTGGGTATTGGAATAAACGCGAATATCACATGGTTGGGTCCGATGAGATGGATCTGAAAAGGGACTCTCGCCGTATGGGTCAATCTCCACAAACGAAAAGTCCTAATTAAAACCCATGTTTTAGAATTTCCAAAATCCTTGATCTATTTGTTGGTGCAAGAATGGTCGTTCTGAAGCCGCCCCACACTTTTACGATCTTTTAGTAGAAATGGAAAGCATGTCATGGGAGTTTCATGGGTGTTGATTTTTGGCTTCCCTAAATGATGTTAATGAGCTGTGGAGGGGAGCCAGTGGGGTCAAGCATCTAACCATTCGCTAAAGATAAGCGTAGCTGGACTTGTCCAAGTGGGGACTCAACAAATATTGTCTTCCATATCCATAGGGTTGTACTTATTCTTGGTTACAAAATGCTTTGCTTGTTCGAAAACATCTTGGAAACAAACACTTAAACATCATCATCAAAATTTCAAACCCTTTAGGAGGTAAATACAATTGACCAAATTCATGTGTTATTGCTTGCCCTTGGGATTCATAGCCTTAGAGGTTTCTAAACACTTGAACTTACATCTCAATTTACCTACTAAAGATAAACAATAGGTAACCATTTCCTTGAATTCCACATAGCACTTTGTGGGATGAAAAGAAGTTAGAACATTGGACATTTAGTTTGAAAATCTAATCAAGAAAGTTTTTGTGGTAAAATCAATTCACTAATCAAGATGAAATCAATTGAACGCCACACATGTGCTTGTGTATCTTGTGTCTTATGGTCTTTTGAGCAAACATTGATCTTTTGGTTTGAAGGGAAAAGCATGTTCTTCAAAACCTAGGCCTTGTAAACAAGTCCTTCTTAGGTTCATTTAGGATCAAAATCAAACACTTCATCCACCCCAAACATTTATCATCTCCATACCACAAAATAATTTTGGAAACATCATTCTAGACTTGGGTAAATCATCAAAATCAAAATCACCTTATTTATTTAGGTGTATGGGAATGCATCCTTTATCATACGTTTAATTGAATTAGCAATCCTTTGAACAAGTTCATCCTAAGATCACATATAACATCTTAGGGTTTACAAGTCCATTATCCAAATCCAATCAAAACCAATCAAAATCAAATCCTAAAGTCTAGCATTGATCCAAAGTTCCTAAGATAAAAAGCACCCATATCATTCACCCCTTTCATCCTTCATCTCATCATTGGTCCTAAACATCTTAAAGGTCACTTTTGCAACAAAGTCAAAACACAAGAAAAACATGGAATATAAACTTGATCCATACATCATAAGTCATCTAAACCAGCCAAATTATCAAAGCCTTACAATGCCAATGGATTTTCAAAACTCACATTTATACAATCCATACATGGGATCATTATCTCCTACAAACCTCAATGGTACAAAAAATGTGAGTATACCCTATCTAAATTTTGAAACACCTTTTCTAATGGTAGATTTAAATCCAAGTCCAAACTTACAAATATATCAACCAAATGCTCAATGCATGAATCTTCAACAAAGCAACATTATCCCACAAAATCCATACATGCCAAATGAGAATATACCAAGTACAACTATACCAAACATGAACATTTCAAATCCACACTTGGTAAACTTTTGGATAGATATGTTTGCAAATCACACAAATGTTGTTCAAAATCCATCACACCCATATTTCCACCTCACCTTTCATAAATCCCATCATCATCATCATTTAATGCAACACTGCAAACCTCTCTCCCCATGACCTCACAAGGAGAAGGTGACCTATTTGGACCAGGGGTCATTTTTTATCAAACATCATCATTTCCCCAAGGGAGCATGCCACTCACTCTCCCAACACTCCCACCCTTTCCATTAACATCCATATCACCTCTTGGTTTGGGGCTACCTTCACTACCACCACTAATCCAAAACATCCCCCCAACCATCAATCAAGGCATCATACCAAATCATCCCCCCTTACCATCAATATCAAAACAACAGATGGCGACCATCCTCATAGCACAAGAAAATAACACATTGTCTATCATCCCTCAAAACATGGTCTCTCTAGGACTAACCATATCAATCACACCATCCACCAACCAAATCCCAATCATCAATATGACAGTACCTCTTATCACCACAAAAAGAACTATTCCGAAACCACCTCTGCCACCACCAACACCCAAACCAAACACATCAAACCAATACAACATTGCATTACAAGCCACTCAACAGGCTGCTTATCAGAAGGCACTCCAACAAAACCGAAATCGACAAGCTGCACAGCTAGTTGTTCAGCAAGCTACACAAGTTGCTTAAGCCCAATACCAAGCCCAACAAGAAAATGTTGTTCAAAATTCCAACAAAATGTTAACAAATCCATGTATCTATCCAAGTCAACGATCACATGATCAAGAACTATCCATCAATGAGCACATGAAAGATGTTTCTACCTCATCTGAAGATCAAATCAACATACATCAAGAGTCACTTTTTGATCATAATAAGAATCCTTCAACAATATCTGACAATGATCTATTTCAAGGAGTGTTAAAATTATTTGATCCTATAATCAATGATCCATTGACCAATGATCATGTTGAAAATGTCTCTACATCACCTAATGAGTTAGAGGACATATCTCAAAAATTTATTCTAAAGCATGATCAATATCTCTCACCAAAGTCTAGCAATGGTCCTTTCCAAGACATATTGACATCCTTCGACCTCATGATTGCCGATATTGAAGGAATCTTCAACTCAACACTTGATCCAAATTCACTCAAAGTTCAAGGGGATATTGAGCCACTTCCTATGCCTAATGAAGATATCCAAGAACCCTTTGTAAGCAATCCATCCTTTGAAATTGACCCATGTCAAGAACTTGATCCAAAGCATATCGAAAGCAATTATGAAATCATTCAAGATCAAGAATTTATATCTCCAAGATACTACAATGATCTAATGGAAACTCTCATATCTATACAAGATGCACATACTCCTCCATCTACCCATGAGATGCTTTCTATGGATGGACACATAGATGATCTTCATTCAAAATGGGATTCTTTTATTCCTGACATTATTACACAAAAAAGTAGGTTATTGAGTTGACAACATCAAGATTAAACATATCCCAAATTCAGACTAAGGACATCATGTATGAAGATATCCAGCAGTATCCACTCAAGGAAACAGGTCAAACAAAACATGATATTTTGAAGTTAGTAGAGCAGCAAATTCCAATAACATCATCTACAATGGTCATTTATCAGAGAATGCATTCTAAACAAGAGCTCTTGGAACAGGCAGAATCAAAGCATGAAGGCACTACTACCACCATACTAGGGGAAACCTCATCTCAAGAAAACGTCAACATAGGGAGCACGAAGAATCCTTATGATGAAACCGATGCCAATACTACAACTAGTCACATCATGAATCTTTTTCCACCCATCACCCCATCCATGAATTGGGACCAACTTCGAAAGAAAGATTTGAATCAAAGTACGAAGAACGTTATCAAAGAAAAAGAAGTTAAGAAGCATAATGGAAAAATAAAATACACATAGATACCAAAGAATACAAAGAAAGATCATCCCTATCAAACTCCATCAGTCAAAGAAACTATGGGGCAAAATAAAAAAGGGAAAAGTATCCATCAAAGATGTTCACAAAGCAAAAATAGGCTTTTCAAGCGACGTACAAAGTGTATCAAGCAGTCGGTCCTAATTCCATACACACTTCCATATCCACCCATCATTGCTCATCTTCCTAAGTTTGGAGAGTCAAAGGTTCCAAACTGTCAACCAATCCATCGTTTATCTCTAAACACACTCCATCCATGCCTCCACACATGATATCTAATTCTTACATTGACCATGTATTGGCAACGACCCTTCATCATAAGGATTCAGAAGGAGCTCTATCGTGATGTGAACAAAAAGATAAAGTTAACTCTGGTATCGACAAAGCAGATCAGAAATCCAAAAAGTTGCATTCAAGTGCATGTATATTAGCAAAGCAACTTCTTCAAGTAGGATACCAATGGCACATTATGACAGAAGCATCTACATCGACACCACTAGGTGGGTCAACATGAATCTTTCAGAAAAACCAAAAAAATAAAAAAAAAATATGAAAATCCAAAAAAATAAAAAAGGATTGAAAACAGTAAAGAAAAAAATTGTCCTCTAGTGAAAACCACATGGGCGGCGCTTTGGGAAAGTACCATGATGAAAACCTGGAAAACGGGCGTCATGTGTAGAATCGAGCATCTACGTGTGCTAGTTTAGGTGAAAGCATCTTATCCCATCCATAATAAATCCAACATTCCATCCATCTCATCCATAATAAATCCATTCATCCATGAACCATTTATCCAATCCATTTTCATCCATCTACATACATAGTCCAAGTTATCTTGATCTTGACAAAGTTTGGTGCACACTTTATGCTTGCTTATGGTAAACATCTTGACATGGGTCATTTTCATTGATCCTATCCTATCCAACATTAGTTGAGCCATGAATCATTATCCAATGAAGCATTCCTCCGTTCAAACACCTTATCTTATCACAAGATAATCCCTATCCATCTATCCATACATCTATCTGAGCATCCACACATTGCATTCCATACATTGCTAGACACTGGGGGCAGATATTTACATCTTGCTTCCGGAATAAATATTGATATATATCCTCCAACTTATGTGGTGATCTGAACATTGGAAAATGTGAAATCAAATTGGTCCACCACTTGTGAGAAAAAAACCAAATCACTAGCCCATGGCATATTTTGACGAGAAGACATTCCTTATCAATCTTCATCTTTCATCAAACATCAATCCAAACAATCACTATCAGTCGCATCTAACGTGTGCTTCAACATCACATCAAATCATCCAAAAAATATTTTGTTCCAAACCAATCTTCATCAATCTTGATAAAATCAAATCCAATCAAATTCATCATCATCTCAGGATATCCATCTTAATCCTTGTGTTGCTTAACACTGTCCTTGCATTGTTGTGTATCCTCGACAATGTTATCATCATCAATCCCACATCATCTTGGGATATCCATCCTAAATCCTCGTGTTGCTTAACACTATCCTTGCATTGTTGTGTATCCTCAACAATGTTATCATCATCAATCCATTGATCCGATCAATCAACCTTAGCTTGGTTTTCAGCAAAATCCCAAAACAAATCATTGATATCGTCACACACATCCATATCCAAATCGTCAAAATCATGCAAAAAATCCAAAAACATTCGAAAAAACCAAAAAAATCCAAAAACATTCAAAACATGCGAAAAATCCAAAGAAAAATCCAAAAACACTCAAAAAGTCAGAAAACATCAAAAACATGGTATCTGAACTACGTCATCTCTGAGCTTAAACGTAGGCAAGGCTAATCTTTGATCAGCCCCTGAGACACAAAAACACAAAAACATTCGAAAAACACCAAAATCCAAAAACATTCATAAAATCTCATAAAATCCAAAAACATTCAAATAACCCAAAAATACCAAAAACAACCTCAAAACATTTCAAAAACGTCAAAAACATCCAAATATTTGAAAAAATCCATCTGTCTCATCTCGCTTTCATTTGAAATAATCAATCATCCATAATAAATTGATCATCACCTTCACCCTTTGGCAAAACAAATAGAAGCAACCACAACAATCAACAAAAGCAAGCTTCAAACATAAAATCAAAAATTGAAACAACAAATTTTTAAATGAAAAATCAAACTCTTGATCATTCTCAAACATGCCAATCAATTTTATATCAACATCTTATCAAACAACTTATCAACCCATCATCATCCTATACAATGCATGTCCTAGGATATATCATTCTGACAATGGGCATCATTTTGGATATCACCTTGGATTCTTATCCTATCAAAACAAACCCCTTTGGCTAGAGGTATGAAGAACATTGACTTGTTTGTGTACTTGATCTTTTCTTTTGATTTATCTTATTGTGCTCATTCCAATGACCTCTCGATGATGTCTAATCAAAGTGATTTAGAGAGAAAGGAATGGGGCAACGATCATTATCCTTTTATTTCCTGTGCTTGTTGGACGTTCTTGTAATATAACTTGGCAAATACTTGCTTTGTTAGGTACATCCTAGCAAGGTTTCTATATGTCAAGTGTGAACAAGAATACTCCTATCTGTTTGTTGAGTCAAATTCCATCACACTAGGTACAACGCCATCCTGGTTCTTTATACCTTGATGCATCGTATCTAGGTGTGTTATCAAACATAAGGTAATTGGCCCTTTGAAAATCCCAACTCCTAGGAAAGTAATCATCATCATCATCATCTCATGTCTTGTTGGAATCTCTTATTTTCTTCTATCTCTTTCTTTTCGTGCTAACATGGTACCATGACAGTTAATCATAAGTAATCACCATTGCATCTATCTTGCATCCACAAACCGTTAGCATACTACATAATGAATATCATTTCATATAGAAAGGATTAATCATACCACATGCATTCATCCCCATCATTGCATAATATAGATTGGTTATTCTAAACATCTCATAAACCATACATTTATCATCTATTTGCATAATCATAAAAGCATCATCATATCATATCATGTGCATCCATATCATCCATGCATCATCATATCATCCATTACATATAAACATCATGATCATCTCATTTATATCATCAATAATGTAACTGTCATGGTACAAATCAGGATCAAGTGGGTGTAATATATCAAAATAGGCATGAGGCTACCCATGGCTGATGACTGTCTACATCATCAAATCTATCTACATCAAATATTCGAGTTGAATTGATCTTGAACCTCTTTGTCGAGAGATCGACCCTCAAATCAAACCTCTTGATCTCTTGAGGGGGTAGCATAATTCCAATTCTTCTTCATTTGTTGGGCAGCAAGGGGCATCCGAAAAAAATAGAAATTTTGACTTTGATCATATTCTTTGAACCAATGCAACAAGTGCATCGCTTCAAAGAGGGAAAAATGTAGACATAAAAATATACAGAATTGATATCACACACTCGATCTTGCTCTACTAACATCACTTCATCCTGATTATCCCTCTATCCTAACCATTTAATCAATAGCCTTATTTGATTAAAGTCATCATAATTCCCCTTTTAATTAAATAAATCCCTCAATGATTTAATCATTGTCTCTGTGTAATTAGCTAGGTCATTTCATCTTTATATCTTTATTTAATTAAATAATCCATATTATTTGATTAAATCTTTAAAATTCATCTAATTAAATTAAATAAATCAAATATTTATCTAATTTAATCTAACATCACCCCCTTTGGTTAAATAAATCAAAACTATTTATTTAACTAAGTCTAAATCATTCTTTTCTCATTTTGATTTATTTAAATCCTAAAATCTAAGTCAAAATGGTCCAATCAACTAACATCATTTAAATTAATCAAATCATGATTAATGCTAATCCTAATCTCCTCTTAAATTAATCAAATCCTGATTAATTTAATCCTAATCACTCATATCCTCTAGATTTTGCAACTTGTACGTGAAAATCAATTTAATCGATTTATAAATCATCTATTTTCATTCAAAAAGGCATCAAAGATGGAATATTCTTCAAATTTGAAATCTCCCCCCAAAAGGACTTGTCCCTTCCAACAAAGCATTTAAAATCTCTTACATGTCCTTTTCTTGAGCCATGTGCATTTGCTTCACCTTTCACCTCATCCTTCAAGCCATATTTTGAATTTGAATATCCCCCCTCTTTGCACATTCTTCAAAATGTGCTCATTCCTCAACCATTCACATGACATGTGGCTTCTTCTCATTTCTTGAAGATTATTCCCACATTCATCCCTTTTGCCTCTTCTCTAATCAATCTCATCTATAAATAAGAGGCTAATCTCCTCATTTTATCATCCACAATTTGAGTAAACTTACTATGCTCAAATCATTAGCAAATTCCATCCCTTATCATTGAGTTCATAGCTAGGTTATGCAGATTTTTCTATTGGAGCACTCATTAAGCATCAACAAAGTGGATCAAATCTCTTCATCAAATCAACATTGCATCATAGGAATAGGGAAAAGGCCAATTTTCACATCAAATTGGCACCAATTCCCCCATGGGATCATGAGTTTGCTAGTTTAATTAGGATTCAATCTCTATTTTATTGTTTTTTTATTGTGTTCTTCATCTCTTTTCCTAATTTAAGATTTGTAAATGGATTTCATGGGGAATCCTTGTTCTTGCTTGCATTCAATATTCTAATGTGTTTCTTCTTATTTTTTTGTAGGTATTAGGATTGGGGTTCGCACAGTCACCATTTCCTCATAAACTAGGTTATCTGTGCTACCACTGTCAATGATAACTTTGCAACACTTACCTCCTGCTTTGCGTCTAGTTTGGAACAAACTTTTTGTTTGCGGTGCTTCCTTAGGTACTTCTTTCTCTTGGATTGATGCTCTCCTCATGAATAATGATTCTCCCTTCTTAGGACTTTCTCCAGAACTCGACGACTTCACTGGTTCCTCCTCCGCATATCCGGTTCTTGCATGATTTTCATTCTTCTTACTTTCTTGGCTACACTCAAATGCTCTATGTGCACCTCCACACTTAAAATAGGTTCCTCTGAAAGTTCTCTTGTCATATCCTTTCTCATCTCTCTAGTATCCATCATTGTGGTATGAATTGTAACCTCCTTTGTTGTGGCAGTAAGAATTTTCATCATCTCTTCCCTTGTGGTATGAATTGGAATCCTTTGCTTCCTTGCGGTATGAATCTTTTCCCTTATTTTTCTCTGCATATGGTTTCTCTCCTATGGAATGTGACCGTCCTTTATGAAATCTACCTCCTCTTCCTCTCTACCTCTGCTCATGTCTTTTGTTTATCTTGTCCTCCACTTTTAATGAAAATTGATATGCTTCCTCTACCAAATTCATCCTTACTAGACTCAACTCTTCCTAAATGTTCATCCTCAACCCATTGATATATCGTGCCACTTTCTCCTTGCTTGCTTCACTATGTCCCATTCTAATAATGATCTTATGAAATTCCTCAATGTACTCTTTCACAATATTCTCCTTCAGTCTTAGGTTTTGTAGTCTCTTTAGCAGCCCCAACTCATAGTCTGTAGGTATAAACTGGTTCTTCAATTTTATCACCATTCTATCCCGTTTCACAATCTTTTCTTTACCCTTTCTATTTCTCTCCAATTGAACTTCCTTCCACCATATTGCAGCATGTCCTTTTAGCTTAGTCTTTGCAAATATCACTCTCTCTGGATCTTCAATTTCTTCATATTCAAAGTATTCTTTAATGCAATTTATCCAATCAATCAACTCCTCAGGGTTTAGATTACCAGTATATTTCAACATCTCCATTCTAGGTTTCTTTCCTATTTTTGAAATAGCCTTCAACATATTCATCTAATTTGATTCTTCCTCTTTGGTAGTTTCTTCAGTTAGATCTATGGCTTGAACTTTGTCATCATCACTCTCATCATTCGGTCTAGGGTTTAAGTGCATTTTCTTCTATCTTCTTCAACAACATATAATCTCACTTTCATCGTTCACATCGTTTCCATCATTTCATCCATATTTCCAATAACATTAACAGTAGTATGAATTCTCCTCAACAACATCTCTTCCTAGGATCTGGTGCAACTACCTCAAGTCGGCGATTTGGCTACAGGGTCACAACTGCCTCACAATCAATGATTTTTTGACAAACACGAGTAGGTTGCCTCAAGTTGGTGATATGTTCACACAAAGATCTTATGGAATGCCTTGCTCAACTTTTCCCTCCTTTCCCATAGTTTGCAAACCTTGCTCTGATACCACTTGATGTAGTCAAGGATGGAGGGTCTAGGAATAGGACTGTCCAATCTTGCAGCAAGAGTAAACATAATAGAAACTTAAAGAATTGGAAAAACAATCACATATGGAAATATAGATAATGATCAATTATTCATTGGCAACCTACCCTGCCTTCTGGCTTACAGAATTTGGTGCAGTCATGGTAGGAGGGTCCTCAAAGAGAACAAATCAGACTATGTAGCAAGAGTTACAGAACAAAAACAACATGGAATATGGAGGAAAATGCAAATTCAAACATTCTTATTATCAGAAATTTCAGTTATAATCAGCCAACAACATCCAAATTTACAGATTGGGCTCACAGGCCTGATACAACATGCTCAAAATACAATATTCCTATATGCTCCTTAATGTGAGCTAAAATTTTACATTTCAAATCCAATATCCATCTACCTAATCAACTTACTATCCTAATGATCTGTTACAATTCTTTATATCATATCCTGAGATCTAGAATCTTCCGCATCGGCCAAAGATCATTGCAATCTCTGATGAAGGAAAATGTAACATGTGCATGAAATAGGCCAGCCTTAAATTTGAATTTCTCCTCGGTGGGTGCATAGGATGAAGTGTGGACCTAAAATTAAGGTCAGGGACACTCCACAGAACAATTTGGAACACACCGTAAGGATCCACAAGTTACGGGAAGGATCCACAAGAGATAAACTAGCCGTTAGGCTCAAAACTACTTTGGTGCTCTGTTCTAGAAACTATCACTTAATCTGGAAGTGATAACTTGCTAGAAAAAGATCCAATCATTTTGAAATCTTGGAATAAGGAAAATGAACATGTCCATGATGAAAACATAGATCCACAGGGTCTGGTCAGCAAATATGATGAAATGTTGAATTTTCCAACTTGAATTGAACAAAACTGAAATGAAAATATTTTTGGTTGATGCAAGATTGCAAAGAACCAAGGATGCTCCTACATCAAAATTACAAAATGATATGGCATTAAGCCTAGAAATACAATGCGGGTCAAAACCCTCAATCTATATCTTGCTATCACTATCTTGATTGATTTCTTAATGCAACTACATGATGCCTATATATATCAATTCCTAGCTCCAGAAAAGGCCTGCGTCGACCTCAAGAGGTCTCAAAGCCCCAAGTTGATGAAACATGTGAAAGGTCAAACAAAACATATGATTCCCCTTTGATTCTTGGAAAAACATGATGTGGATCAGAATGAAGGTTCCTCAATGAATGTGCATCCTTATGGAATGGAATTGTTCTTATTTTAAATTGCATGAAATAATTCACTCATTACACATTTTTTCTTCATTTTGTAGGTTCCTATGGAGTGTGTACATGCCAAGAAGGAGGAATAGATGAAGAAATCAAGTTAGGTTCATTAAATTACATGTTCATCCCATATCTTTTTATGTTTGAATGTTTAATTTTTATGCATGGATATGAGTGCTTATATAATTTGAAATACAAATTCATTTTATGATTTGTTTGTAACTTAGAGTGGGTACAAAGTGTAATTGTAAAATTTGTATACCCATGATTTTTCCCATTTAGTTTTAAGCCCATTTTGATGGAATGTATTAATACAATTACATATTGATGTAAATAGCACATCCATGTAAAAACTTGGGCTCATTCCTTGATCATTTTTCATACCTATTTATACATGCACCCACACATTTGATCTTATCCTATCCTTATTTTTTCTTTTCCATGTACAATTTGATACTTATGAGCGCCTACTATTGCACTTACACTATTAGAATCATTCTCTATCTTGAAATGCACACCTCCATGATGTATTGGGTCAATCTAATGGCATGCAAGTTCACCCAAGGCTACCATGCGGAATTTACCATTGATTTAAAAAAAAAATCAAAATTTGCCAATTGTGCCATGTATTTCTTCAATTATTTTGAGTTGAATTGGTACACTTGGGCATGATTTTCTATGGCTTGGTACATAAAGGCATTCAATATGCATTAATTCACATCAATTGATTAGATCAACGAAAATTCCTAATCATTATGTGGATAAAAATTAGTGATGGAGCATTAAAATGAACCAAAATTTGAATTAAAACTACCTAAGAAATTTGTGTGTATGAGAGTGAATTATCTTTAATATTCATACATGACTATGAATCTAGTCTAATCGAAGGGGCTGACCTAGGAGCACACGACCCTTGTGATCTTGCTAAGGCCCTTTTCAAGCCAATCCTTATACATCAATAGACATCAAAGACAAAGGTAAACTAGATTGCAAATGTATAGAATAGTTCCATGATGTGTAGGGTTGATGACATCACAACACATGGGTCCAACAAGTACACAACATTATGTGTGTGTGTGTGTGTGCTCGCAACTAACAAATAATTTTCATGTTAAACAGATTTACAAATATATAAACATAATCTAAAATACACTTTTACAAATAATTACATTAGTGATAACTTTAAGAAACCTCCCCTCAAGAAAAAGATATAAAATCCTTGTGAGTCTTTCATTTTTTGGAAAAAAGTATTAATTTCTATTGATAAATCTTTCCATTTTTTCAAAAAAAAAAAAAAATTATTGACGATTTTTTTACATCACTAAACTTTTGTACAAAATCTTGGCAAATCTTGGAAAATAAGAGAAAAATAAATTAATTATGCTAGCGAATCCTTCCATTTAAAAACTAATAATTTTCATAGAAAAGTAGGGGCTCAAGGGTGGAAATGATCAATGGGCTTAAGTGGTAGACTCTATAATATTTAGTTTCCACCATTGATTTTTAAAAAAAATAAAAGAGGGGTAAAAATTTATTAAAACAAGAAGTACAGCACAAGGCCTATGACGGGAGCTATGAACCGAGTACAAGAAGCTACCAAACCCGGCCCAGCGAAGGCTCAAGGCCTATGAGCACTTTGGCTCAGCGAGGGTTTGAACCCTAGTGACCGTCACTACAACCAAGCGACTTGACCACCAAACCACACCATTATGAACAATCACAATAATTATTAAGTGATAAATATAAAAATTATTTATTTCTACCAAATAAAAATATTTAACTTTTGGAATACCTATACATTAATGATTATCAGCCATCCACCTGCACAGTAATTCCTCTTTGCTGGTTGTTTATCTCCTCAGAAACTTCTTTGAGTGAAGCTGCTCTTTTTGCTGGGTTTTTAACCCTTCTCATCTGAGTTTATATGCAGCCTTCTGTTAACTTGTCATCATTTTAATTAATAAAACTTTTCTTTAAGTTCTTTGTCCAAAAAACTGTCACTTTTTTTGCATAGCATATTCCTCCTCCTCGGCGATGAACAAATATTTTCAACTTTCTCTCCTAGGGAGGCATCTCTTTTCTTTAGTTGCCAAAAATTTCCTCGAACAAAACACCATCACAGTATATAACAACTCATATCAGATTATTCTTAGGCTGCTTACATTTACTGTTCTTTTAACAGCCCATCTCAGTTCAATAATTCTTAAGCTACGTACATTTGCTGATCTTTTAACAACCCATCTCAGTTCAATAAGCTGCTTGCATTTGTTGATCTTTTAACAGCATCCCAATTCAATTATTTGTAAGTTGCTTTGTTTATATATTTTTTAAAGATTTTTGGATTAAATTATGTGAACAGTTTTTTTATTAATTTGATATTTTCATCTCCTTTCAGATTAAGTCTATGGTATATATATTTGTTCTGTATGATTAAGTCTATTGGATTACTAAAATAAAATAATGTTTTCATTTTTATGATCATAAATCAAATTTTCTAATTGTATATGTGGCGGTGAATTGCGGGTGGTGAATTTTCGAGGAGATGAATTTGTCATAGCGATGAATTTTTTGGTAGTGAATTGTTGGCGGTGAATTTTCCCACAATGAATTGTTGTTGGCCAATTTTCCTAAAGCCCTTTTAGATATTGCAAAGAGAATTATTATACCAATTTTTTTTTTTTTTGGAGTATTAAAAGGAGTTTGAATCTATATTATATTTATCTAGTATACCTTCATGTCTAATATTTATTGTTTTGGATCTTTATTCATGATTATAAAGTTAGTTTAATAAAGGGAGTTGATCTAGGATAGCACAACTTTTGTAATCCAACAATCTCTTCAAGATATTTTTCAATATTGTCAATCCTTACACACAAGTAAATATCAGAGATAAGAGGCTAATTAGATTGGATGAAAATCTTGCAAAATACCTCAACAATCTCTAGAACACAAGCCTTAGGTTGAAACCTCTTCATTCTATATAGACTTTGAAGATATATCTTGTACCATCTGTCCTTTTTTGCGAATAATGTATTATTGTCTTTTTAGTTTATAAAAATAAATAAAGATTATTCATTAAGAAAAATAATATAATATTAAATAATATTTCCAAAAAAAAAAGCTCTTAATTAATTTAGTCTAATTATATACAATTTAATAGAATTTTAAAAAATAAATAGTTATTATCATCATTGCTTTTATACAATGGATTATAATATTATATGGAAGATTATATCTAAATTAGAAATTGTCGTTTGATCTAAATATACCTCCTCAATATTTGAATTTGGACGAATAGTGTAAGAAAAAACATATTATTATCAATTAGTTTTGGTCTATTTTTGGAATTGAATGGTTATGAATGGGGTCATCAGAGATCAAGTCTAGTCGAGTACAATGTCTTGACACCATAAAATATGAAGATGGGATCATGTGTGAAATGGCTTTGACGAAATAGATACCCCTCAATCCTTAATTCTTAGCCAAAGAAATGTTAACCTAAGACTTATGTTTTTATTAAATAACTAAATAACTTTGTGCATTTAATATAAAACCTTAAATACACATATCATCATTCTTATTAATTAAAATATAACCCTTTAATATATAAAAATTGAATCCTTCAAATTTCAAAATAAAAAATCACAATAAAATCTAAACCATTTCTAAAATTATTATGTGAATATTGATTCTCTAGGGATGCCTTTAGTCATGTTTGTTTAAACTACTTTATTCGAGGATATAATTTGTGCTTAGCCCCTTTTTCTTTGGAATTCCAAATCTTGCACCCCATGAACTAAACAAAGATATATTTTAAGAACCTGCCAACTATATATGATTAGAGTGGTGATATCTATGAAATATGATGAGAATATTAAATCTCAATTTGAAAAATTCAAGGGTACATGCTTATTATTAAACATTTTTTTAACTTTTATATATTCAATCATGGAAAGCATCATATGCTCAGTCCAAACACGTCCATATAAACTATACATAGTATATTACCCTTCCCATACAATCAGCAAATATTTCGACATTCTTATAATAATAAAATGGAGTCATAATCATTATCTTTAGTTGTATATAAAATAATAGAATTAACAATTATTATATACAAAATAATCTGTATTATGTATAACTGTAATGAAGAAATTTATATATTTATATCAATTTTTATTTGGTTTTGGATTTTTGTAAGGAATATTTTGATACAATTATATTGGCACATAATATATATATTGATAAGTGTACATATTGACAAATGGCACTTTTGTACAATGTTTCAAGGTTTATTTCTTGGTTTTCTTATTTATCTCTATTTACACATATTCCTCATACATTTAACTTTTTCCTATCCATGTTTCTATATAATGTTATACATTTGTCATTTACTAACACGTAGATTCGTACTTATATTTAGACTCACTCTCAAGCTCGAAATATACACCTCCATGACATCCTAGGTCAATCTTGCAGTGTGTGGGTTTACCTTGTTGGTACACATTTGTATAATTTATTTTTCTAATTTGATAGCTAAAGGCATTCAATGTACATTAATTCACATTCAATCAATTAGCATCCTAATTATTACATGGAGAAATAATTCAAAGAATATTAAAAGGAGCCAAAATCCATTAAGTAATCTTGGATGTGCATGTATGGGAGTAAGTTGTATTTGATCTTCACCCACAATTATATATTTAGTCTAATCAAGGGGGTTGACCTAGGAGTACACAATCCTTGTTATCTCCCTCTCGTATATTTCAATATCGCTAATTACTATACATTAGCATATTTCAAAGACAAACGTAAACTAGGTTGTAAAAGTATATAGTTTGCTAGATCAATCTCGTGAGTGACATGATAGGTTTGTACATCAAAACAAATTTTTGATGTGTGGGCTGGGCTGATCACACAAAATGTGGATCTGATTTGTATAGAATTTCATGGCTATTAGAGGGTATTCATTTTTTGTTTTGAGGCAACAAGATTCTACATAACACCATATATTATTCTTCATCATTGTTCCGATATAATTAAGTGCCTAATCCTCCTAGATTAATTTCCAAACATTTATTAAACACTATCTTATCATTTTCAATTGTAAAATTAATTAATCTAAGTTAGTTTATTCTTGGTTATTCACATTGAATTAGTGGAAAAGAAAAAAATATTATTTAATACAATATTTTAAAGTATAATAGAGTACTTGCACATTTAGAAACAAATATGATAGGATGGAATACACACATTTGCACTCAATTATAACGACTATAGTTAATTATATGAGTTGTAATATTTCTAGAAGAAAACTATATATTAACACTAAACAAAAACATTACAACTCATACTCATAGATTATGGAAATATCATATCTTTAATAATTAATTGTATATTATTAAGAATTTAAGTGAATGGAAAATTAAATAATATATCTAGCACTTGTATACAACAAATAATTCATATTTTAGATTAATTTATAAATATACAAACATAATATAAAATGTGTCTTTTACACATGAATTCATGTTTGTTAATAATAACATGACACATAAAAATGTGAGTGTAAAATTATTTATTATTACCAAATCAAATTATTAGATTTTACCCTACATTTATTTCTATGCACTTAATGATTTAAAATGAACTTTCTCCAAATAATTGTATATGACTAATCACAATGAGTGTTGCATTGTAAATATAAAAATACGAGTGTAGAAGTAATTTATTATCATTAAATAACTATATTTGACTCACTAAATAACTTAAGAAGTTGAATTATTCACAAAGAACCAATCATAAACATGTATAAATTCATTAATCATACAGATATTACATAACAAACAAGACATAATTATATGAATAATACATTATTTAAAGATATTAATATTAAAAATTCTACATATTTCAATCCACACAATTACTAAAGACAACACTTACAAATACAAATGGAATGTCCAAAGAGCAATGTTGATAAATACAATAATATCTAAAAGTAAAATTCATAAATACAAATAAAATATTAAAGCTGTAAAATTTCCACAATTTGTAATATTAATTTGAAGTTTCTAGATTAAGTATTTTCCATCAACATTTGGGATCATATTCCATTATCTATCATAGAACAAAGATAACCAAAAAAGAGATAAATAATTTGAATTGTTAATGGAAAAATACTTAGTGATGATATTGCTATGAGGATTCAACTGTGTAGTGTTATAAGTCAAACTCATTGACCCATGTTTCATGAGTAGTGGTTCACAAGAACCCATCATGATTTATTCTAAAAAACAATACATGTGATATTGCTATGAGGATTCAACCGTGTAGTGTTACGAGTCAAACTCATTAACCCATGTTTCATAAGTAGTGGTTCACAAGAACCCATCGTGATATATTCTTTTTTACTATATGATATTTTATCAAATTCAATTACATAAAAAAATAATACATATGATATTGCTATAGGATTCAATTGTTTAGTGTTACGAGTCAAAGTCATTGACCCATGTTTCATGAGTAGTGGTTCACAAGAACACATCTCTCATGATAATGAATGGTCCACTTATCACTCATTGCATCTAGGTGATGCTCATAGAGGTGCCCATGTTTCACGAGTAGTGGTTCACAATAACCCATCTCTCATAATAATGAATGCTCCACTTAGCACTCATTGCATCTAGGTGATGCTCACAGAGGTGAAGCATTGGGCCTTCCCGGGAGGTCACCCATCCCAGTACTACTCCAATTCAAGCACACTTAACCATAGCGTGCTTAACCATAGAGTTTTCCCCAAGGTTAAGCCCACTTAACTTGCAACCCCATTTGCAAAACCTTCAACAAGTTATGTGCCTTATTAACCATTCATTATACAGTCCCTCTAGCGCATTGAGGTTGAATCCTGATAACAATATCACAATTTGACACGCTGTGAAAAATACCTCCTACTTCTCAAATCAATACCTATCAAATATCAATTTAAAGAAAAAAATACAATACCCAAAAATTCAATTAGAATATGTCAATTTATTGACCTAACGCTACAAGGAATATTCATGGCAATCCAGTAGCCCTATAGATGGGACTGATAACCAGCTAGCCATTTGCACAGGATCAAGCGCTCCTTACAAAACTTATAAAAAAATCATTTGCTCAGTCCAAACAGATCCCAATAAACTGTCACTTTTTTAACATAGTATATTCCTCCTCCTTGACAATCAACAAATATTTTCAATTCTCTCTCTTGGCCGGCATCATTTCCCCTTTGTTACCAACAACTTCCCTCGAACAAAGCCCCCCTTACAGTATATATCACTTTGGATTCCTCGTCTGAATTTATGTCTCTTGGTGATCTTGTAACAACCCATCTCAGTTCAATTATTCTTATTCTTATTCTGCTGGAATTTGGTGATCTTTATATATTCAATTATTCTTCTGCTCTGGAAACCCCAAAAATGGATCAGACCAGTGCTAACACAGATTTCAGCAAGAAATCAAAGCGAGGGCATCAGCGAAGATTTGTGGGTGTGAGACAGAGACCCTCTGGAAGATGGGTTGCAGAGATAAAGGACTCCTTGCAGAAAGTTCGCCTCTGGTTGGGCACATATGACACAGAAGAAGAAGCTGCAAAAGCATATGATGAAGCCTCTTTAGCCCTCAGAGGACCCAGTGCCAGAACTAATTTTCCAATTCCCAAAGATTTCAATGAAAATGATTATGCAAACAAGAGGCTGGCCTCTCTCTCTGCCAAAGTTAGAGGCCCCCTAGAGTTAGATGTCAACAAGAATAACACACCCTTTTCTTTTGAGACCACTGAGGATAACACAGGTGGTGGTGGTGCAGGGGGCATTTATGGGGCTCTCAAGGCCAAGCTGGAGAAAACAAACAGGATTAATTCAGGAACAAATTTTGGTGGTCCAATAGCAGTACCCAATAAGAATTATGCTGCAAGGACTATAGAGGATTTCCCAGCATGGAGACTGTTGGGCCCTGACTATGGTTCTGCCTCTTTTAGTTTCCAATTTGTTAATGCAGACAATGAGAATAGAATTAGCCAGGAGGAACCTTGTGCTTCTAATAAAAGGTCTAGAGTGGCTTCTTCTGTTATTGTGCCTGCTGCTTTTGATCAGATCAATGGCCAGGTGGGCTTGGAGGGATCTTCAGGGGGCTCTGGTAGTTATCATGGTTATCCTAATTCAGATGGATATAGTGAGTCTTGTGAAGGTGCAGTTGTTGTAGATGAGGAGTCATTATTTTTTGAGCCTGAAGCCCTGTGGAATGCCTGTAATTGGGATGAAGGTCAACTTGATTGAAATACTTAAATAATATTATTTGTTATTATCATTGGTTTTTATTTATTTGTGGTTTTTGTCATCAGTTTTAGATTAGTTTGAGTGCCAATGATACACTTTTAACTGTGGTTTGGTTTACAGCTTAATGTGTGGTTGATTGGGATTTGAGATATGTTTAGTTAATTTATTTTCAGTATATCCGTTTGCTTTTTGAGACTGGGACAAGAATCAACTACATTTGAACTTATGCAAGAAGAAAAATCTCAATTTCAATAGTACAGCAGCTCTCTAGCGGATTGGATTTCAAAGACCTTCATGTGTTTTACATGGTATAAAAATTTAATAGGAGTTTCTAAATTCAATTGTGTATGTTTTGATATTTAAAAGTTCTTTCTATTATAGTTATATGTGTACATTTTTTATATCTAAAAATTCTTACTACTGTTGTCATCTGTGTACGCCTTTTACATTCAAAAGCTCTTACTATTATTGTCAGGATGTATGGGAATACATTTTTTCAATGACAAAAATAGACTTCTTAGTAATTATTTTTTTAACCAATGGAGAGAAGGAATGAGAATTGGAGTGGGGTGCAAATGGGAAAACCTCTAAAGGTGGAGATGACGAGGAGGATTCAAATGTTGAGGACAAGGATGAAATTTGGGAAGTCAAGGAGGATGAGCTTTTACTAGACTTATTGCTCAAGCCTCGATTGTTGGGTGAACGACTTGCCTCCTCTGTGGCTACGAGGCTAGACTTTAAGGTGGAATCTTATGGCTTCAAATGGTTGTCGCAAATTTGGCTTGTGTAAGGGTTTCCTTTACTAGGCAATTGCCCTTGCAACCCTGTAGGTAAAGGTTTCAATTGGGATGAGTTTATTGCATGGGAAAATGTTGAAAATGTGTTTATGGGTGGGAGCCTCGATAGGCCTATGTTAGAGGTGTTTCTTCCTCTGCTTGATGTAGATATCCAAGAAAAAGGTTTTTGTGTGTATGTCACCTTTACTGAGGTACCTCAAGCTCATGGCTCTAAAGGGATTTTAAGCCCCCATCCTACCCTTTCCTTGTAGCATTCAAATTTGAACATGCGTTCTTTTATTGGGCGGAGTGTGATGCTTGTTTTGTGATTGATGTGTAGGTAGTGATTCCTTTAGTTGAGGAGGTGTGTGGTGGTGCTACCACTCTTGTGCTTGATCCTTGGATGTTACTTGTGCTTCACTAAGGATTCCTAATTCTATGGCGGACAAAGCTTTTTCTTGTATGAGGAACACCCTAATTGGGAGGTTCTCAAGCTCTTATTTGAACATTGATGTTGTCCATGTAGCTAGGCTATTTAAAGATGTCATGTTTCTAGTTAGTTTTGAGTGGTGACCATGTTAAATAGATTCTTCTTCTCCTTCCAAACCCTTGAGGATTGTACAAAAATATTGCAAGGAGGTCCTTGGTTCCTTGCCAAAGCTAATCTTTCTTTAAAAAGATGGTCAAGTAAAAATTTAACAAGGCCTCTATCTAGGTTAGGCTTCCAAGTCTTCCTTTGGAATATTGGGATAAATAAATCATATGAGGATTGCTAATGCTCTTGGTTTGTTTTTAGCCATTGGCAATGTAACAGGATCTGTGAATTTTATTTTATTTTTTTGCCAAATTTTGTGTTTGTGTTGATATTGATAAGGTGTTACCAAACAATATTAAATTATACTCCAAGTTGGGTGTCTGACAATATAAAAACCATTAAGAGTCTTCTTCACTGGCTTGTTTTCATTGCCACAAATTTAGGCACTTCTCCCATTCATGCCACGATCCTTATCATGAGAAAGTGTGCTTCATGATGAGGAATGAATGAAGGATTTGGGCTCAATGGTTATAAGTCTTTTATGGAAAACCTAGGGTCTTCCTTAAAGGACAAGATACTACTTGTTGTGTATCCTTAGGTTCTAAATAATTAGAAGGTGTTGGAAACTACAATTGTGAGCCCTATTAGAGAGGTTAGGAGATTCCCATGTAAGGAAAGAAAATAAAATTAATATATGTGATTAAGTGTCCTTTGGTTGAGATTGTTCTTTAGGATGACCTAATAAGGTCAATTTTAAATACACTTTAGAGCTATTTATAGAGGTTTGGATTCAAATTGAATTGACTATTAGTTTGGTTTTCCCTTTGTTGTATTTTTGATGCTTGTTTCCAGGGACTTTTCTTGTTTTAAGGCATATTTCTTAGTTGGTCCTTGTTTCATGTAATTGTGACCTTTTGCTTATTGTATAAGGTTTGGTGTCCTTTTAAAATTCTCTTTTGATTCATAGCTCTGGTCAAATATATTTTCTTAATAAAAAATAATAATAATACTTGGGTTTTGGAATCCAATATAGAGGACAAGAGTAATGGATCTCATTATAATAAGCCTTGTTGCCCATTGTACAATGATTTTTCTTGGTTTAGTGTTATATTTTTCTAAAACAATTAAAATTTGTGATGCTAGGTATTTGTTAATGTTGATTTTCCTTTACATCTTTTATTTTGATATTGTTTTTGATAATGGTAAAAGCGAGTTTGAAAGGGCCTAGGACAATGTACAACAACAATGAATCGACTAACATAACAAGTACCATGATATTCTTGGAAATTAGTTGTTATTGTTGTTTGTTTATGTAAATTATGTTATTTTCTAGTGTTTTGTTAATACTTTTCCATGTAATATAATTTAAAAAAAAATCAAACAGTGTTATATAATGCTTATTATCTATATATTTATTTGTGTGAGAATTTATTATATAAATTATGTTTTACCATAAGGTATTAAATATTATTTTTATTTTTATTTTTATTGTTATTTATTTTCTATTCAATGTTTTTATATCATGTATTTGAAATATTTATTTAAGTTTAATTTCAAAATATTGTTAAAGATTAATTGAGAATTATAAAATATTATTGTCTATTGTTATGTAAGTATTTCTCCATATGTTTATGATGAATAGTGTAATACAGAAAATTGGACTCTAACAAAAGGAAAATAACTTCCTTTGAGAGTAAATTTCATTTTTTACACTCAAATAAAACTATGAAAAACACTTAATGAAAGTAAATTGGTGAAAATATCTAAAAATAGATAAATAAAAATGACTTTCTAATAATAAAAATAGAAAATATAGATGATGAAGAACCTAGGATTGAAATTTGAAAGTTATTTCCAAGGATACTACTGTGTCGCTTGGATGCTGCATTGTGTTGTGATTTGTACGAGCAGAGTGTATAAAAAAGCACATAAATCATGAAAACTTGCCCTCACTTATTCAACTAGTCTGCAACAACTAGAAATGAAAATACACCAGCAAATGCTATACAATGGAAATGTAGCTCGAAATAAATTGAATAACAAGATTTAAATGAACAACAAAAATAAATATACAAATAAGAAAATATTTACAAACCTCTATGTAATTGAGTGCTCTCAAAGTACATATAATAAAAAGAGAAGAGAAATGTTTTGAGTTGTTTGGGGATTTTCTTTAGTCAAATCCTTGCTTTGGTGTTTCTATCTCCACAATAACCAAGATAGAGAAATAGATAGAAAAATTGTGTTCTTAATGTAAGTGTATTTAGAATTAAGAATAGTGACTAAAATGAAAGAGAATGGATGTGATAATCCCAAGATGCTTGGGGCACAAGAAATGCTTAGAATAATAATAAATAAAAGAACAATATTACTTGAGAGGCTTGAGGAAGCCAAGAGAAAAATAGAGCTAAAAGAGAATGTTGCAGAAAAGCTTAAGAGTGGAATATTAAGAGAGCCTAGAGAGAGAGAGAGAGGGAGAGATTCGAAAAGAGAGAAAGGAAGAGGAAGAGGCTAGTTTGAGTCATTTAAATTTATCTTGGGCCATTTCCACTAACCTTGGAAGGTGACAACTTGTGAAAAAATGTTTAGAAATAACTACCAAAAAAAAACTATTGTGGAACACAAGTGCAACAAGTAGATGTATACATGAGGAACTACTATCCAAACAATTGATGCTAAAAAATAACTAGAGACTAGAAAACACAAGAGTAACACAAAGATGACACAAAAAAATGACCACAAGAAAGGAGGCATGAGCACCTTGAGAAGAAAGAAGGTTGACACAAAGGATAAAATGAGCCTACAAAAATACTAAGGGAATTGACACCAAAGTGGACACAAAACATAGGTGAAGTTGCAAAGGTATGCAAATTTTAACACTACAAATGGTATATATTTCTATTAAAAGAAAAAATAATAATATAGAATCTGCACAAAAACGGGTGGAAAGGAATCACACCTTGAGAAGTTGAAAGACCCAATTTCTAAAAGACAGTGGTTAAATTGTTAGGTCATGATGACTATATTAGCAAGAGGAGAGGAAGCACAATATGATGAATGACCCTAAACATTTGGGAGGTCCTAGCCATTTGGAACCGGTTCCTAGCCTATGAGGGTGTCATATTGACCTTTTTATTGATAAGTAGCATACACAAGTGAGATGATAAGATCCAAGTGTGGAAATTTTCTATTGTTTAGCTAGTTGAAGTGGTCTTGGTGAGAGGCAGAGAATTATACATGTGGCAAAAGAGTCCACCCATGGTTTTAAGGCCATGGAGAGCCCTATGAACCATGGCAACCTCACTTGGAGTAGTGACTACAAGATCATTGATGCCCACATGGTAGATAATCACACCCCTATAGTGGAGAATTGTACCTATTAGTTGAGTCAAGGGGCACATGAGAAGCCATATAAGGTTAATCAGCCCACTATTCAATTGAAGTGTGAATATGAGTAGCCTCTAGGGTTACCTTATTTACTTGGACATGTATCTATAGCATGGTATTAGAACATAAAGTGGATTTAACATATATTAAAAATTCCTTAAATCCATATATGAACTAATAAAGAAAAAAACATTTATATCTTTCCAAATTTTTAAAAAAAAGTATCTTCACTTTGAAATCATGTCATATCTAGGTGTATCTAATTAGAATTCTAGGTCAACTTTCAAGGAGATCAAATGCCACAAGAAAGGCTCAAGAAAAAATAGCTTAAAGAAGTCGTGAATAAAATGCCAACATATTAGGCCCAAGAGCACAACTTTAAGAGATGCTTTATAGATTCCAAATGGCCATAGAAAGGATAATGTGGAATTGACACACCTAAATGAGCCATATATGATTTTATAAGGATATCAAGTAGTAGAAAAGACACCAAGAAAATGAGCTAGCTTGGGCTCAATAAAAGTAGCCCAAACTATTTGAATTTTTCATCTCCAAAGAGAGGTAAAATAATAAATATTCCACTATGCATTTAACATAGTAACTATAGGAAATTTAGGAGAAGGCCAAGAATATCCTTTACAAGGTTTGCAAATCTAAAAAGGATTATCTAGGAACCACTTCTATTCCTTCCACTATTGCTTAGTCTAGCGGATTCCCACTTTGTAGACCATGTTAGGGGGAACCAAATATGAAATGATTTGGTAAGATTCCCTATCTTGATTACTAAGATTGAATTTGGCTTTGAAATCTCTCCAAGAGAGCCAAGACCCAATTTTTTAGAAAAAGGTCAAAAAGAGTATGAACCCTATGTTTGTAGAACTATAAAGCTCAAATATAGGGAAATTTAAAAAGGGTTAAATATCAGTAAGTGATCATAAGAGACCACCCTAAATGTTGGTCGATGGAAAGTGTAGACATCGAAAATATATAGATTGATATCACACTCTGATATATTAACATCGTTTCGTCCTAAATCATCCCTCGGTTTAACTATTTAATCAAATTCCCTTATCTGATTAAATTCATCAATATTCATCTCTTAATTAAATAAATTATTTTGTCTAATTAAGTCACTTTCCCTTGTTAATTAAATCAATTCATTTGATCTAATTATCCCTATTTAATTAAATAATCAATTTATTTGATTAAATCTCTAAAGTCTATCTATTAAATTAAATAAATTAAACCTTATTTGATTTAATCTAACACTATCCCTTTTAATTAAATAAATCAAAATCTTTATTTAATTAGCCTCTTATCATATTCCTCTCTTGATTTAAATTAATCCAAAAATCTAAATCAAATTGTCAAATCAGCTAATATCCCCTTAAATTAATCAAATCCTGATTAATTTAATCCTAATAATTCAAATCCTCTAGATTTTGCAACTTGCACAATTAAATCATTTATTTGATTTAATAATTCCCTATTTTCATTCAAAAAAGGCATCTAAGTGGGAATATTCCTCAAATTTGAAATCTTCCCAAAAGGACTTGTCCATCCAACAAAGCATTTAAAGCTCTTACATTGTCTCTTACATGTCTCCCACTTGGCATTTAACTCATTTTTCATCCCCCCTAAACATGTCATCTCATCAAATTCAAATTTCAAACTTGCACATTCCTCAAAACTTGCTCAACCTTCATCCTCTCACATGTTGACAAGTGGCATCATATCATTGGTTGAATCTTTGTCCCACATTGATCAAATTTGGACATCTATTCAACTTATCAATCTATAAATAAAGAGCTTATATCATTATTTCATCATCCACATTCCAAGCAAAGTTACCATGCTAAAATACTTAGCAATCTTCATCCATCTCATTGAATCATAGCTAGGTTTTTTGCAGATTTTGGCTTGGAGCATTCATCAAATCTTCATCAAAGTGGATCACAATCTTTATCAAATCATCAAAGCTAGCATTGGAGTTGGGAAAGGGCCAATTTTCACATCAAATTGGCACCAACTCCCTCAAGAGATCAAGAATTTACATTGCTTTCATAGGATTTAATCTCTTTTGTTGATTTCTCATTGTATTGCTTTCATTTTCCTATTTAGAGCATTGATAAATGGATTTCTTGAGGAATCATGTTTCTAACTTGCATTTCAATCTTCTAATGTGTTTGTTTGTTGTGTTTTGCAGGTATTAGGATCATGGTTCACAGAAAGTATAAAACTAAAGCCATTCCCATTACATATGAACCAAGGTTTTAGATCCTTATATGCTTTCTAGATGCTCTTGGAAATAAGTGTCTTTGATATACATTGGTTCTTTCATGATAAGAATGGTGTGAAATCCTAAGCCATGCTAGACATCATAGCTAGATGGGGTACTAAAAGAAATAAAATGTTAGAGAATTATTTTCTAGTCTTCCTATCCTTTCAAGGTATGAATAACCCATTTGGTACACAAATGCATCCCCTCTCTATAAGTATCCATAATACTAAGAGCACAAGAGTCCCTTGGGAAGTAACAAAATTCCTAGGCAACCTAGTGAAAAACTTTGTTGTGTAGATATGAATCCTAAAGAAAATATTTGAGGAACCACCCTAAATTATAGTAAGAGGCTTTTAACGGGTCCCAACAAAATGAATAATACACATTGGTGGTAACAAGCACTTTGGAGAAAAAATAGAAAATCCTAATAAGGGAGAGGGGCTTAACAATCCAAAAATGAAGGATTTTTTAAATATTAGATAAATATATTACCACAAGGTAGTAGAAGAGGATTGAAAAGAAAAGGGTATTCCAAGAATATGAAAGACCTCCCCATGATAAACCCATTTTAAACCAAAATTTCCAAGCCATGCTAGTTTGGGAAGGAAAGATTGGCAATAATATTGGGTTTTTTCACCATGTTGTATTCTATAATAATGAGCAAGACAAAAGGTATCAAGACAATGCAAATAATGAGTAACATTGTCTAGTTCCTCAACAAGAGTAAGAAAATAGTCATCCACAAAATGAACATTAACAACCTGGGAGGAAGATTTAGGAAGAGAAATACCCTTGAATATTCATTGGGAGATATGATTAGCTAACAACTAGAAAAAATTACTTTGGAGTGGTGTTAGACCTAAGGAACATCCCTGTCTGATGGAGTAGAAGATCTCAAATGAGGAGGATTTTTGGCCATTGATAGTGAGTCAATCCAACGCATCTCCAACTTGAGTATTGTGAATTGACTAGATCAAATTGAGACCAATGATATATCTTGCAGCATGACCAAAATCTTGAATCCCATTTAATATGGTTATAGGCTTTAGAAAACAATTTTGATGAAAAGTACAATTGCTAAGAATGCTTAACCAACTCCATACCTTCCCAAACCATAGGGATCTTATATAGAATGTGGTGGCATTTAATAAAGCTAGTTTTCCTTGGATAGATAATAAGTGGGATTAGATGACAAATTTGGAGTGCAAGAGATTTTGTAATGACTTGTAGGAGGTGTTTAAGAGAGTGGTCAACCACTAATTGTTGATCTCTTATGGGTCACCAAATTTAGGTATAAATTTTAATATTTCTTTTGTTTATTAGATCTCCTAGGGAGAAAGTATCATAAGCTTCTTTATAGGATTATAAAATATTAGGGCCAACTATGCTCCAAAGTTCTTTATAATATTCATAGGGTAAGCCATCACAACTAAGGACCTTATCATTAGCAATGGAAAAGGTTTCTTCTCTAAGATTTTGTAGAGATGCATTGATCATGGAAGGCCCACTATGAAGTGGAGATCCTAATGAGAACATTGATAAAGATCTTCTTCTAAAGTTATGAAGGGATCTTGATCTTGGAAAACCAATTAGTAATTGTAAACAAAATATTGAAGTATTGTAGGATGTTCATAAATAAATTTTTTCCATTGTTTGATAAACTTGATCTTTCAAGAAGATTGGCCAACTTGAAGGGCTTGAAATAATTTCTTGGATATTCTACTCCAATTTTGAGCCAATGAAGGTGAGCCACTAGGAACCTCGAGTTTTATTCATATCAATAATATGCTTCTACTAGAAAAAATGAGCAATGTGAAGTTGCAAGGTAGGACATAAAGGTAGTGCTTATATAAACCAATAGAGGAATGATGGATCTCTAAGGTGGTGGACTTATATGAGCACCAATGAAAGAGTGATATTTGGTTTCCAATGAGCTATACACTTGATCACAATATTCCACCATTTAATCCAAGTAACTTCAAGGGTTAGACATGGCTTGAGGTTCCATATGCACAAGATGTGGGACACTATGGGTTAATAATTTAACATTATAATTTTAAGAAATAATTAAATCTTAGGTGCCCTTAGTCCAACCATTTTCCATTCAATAGTGAATTGAATAGGAAGGTGATCAAAGAGAACAACTTTCAATAAATTATTAACCAAAATTTTGTAACAACAAAAATATGGTTTGTTTAAAAATGATGGTTTTATCAAGGCATTTAAGAATTCTTTCTATATTAGCCTACAAATTGTTCAACAAAAACCATATACAATTAGGATATTGATGACCAACATTAGGGTTAAAAAGACATAATTCATTGTGTATATAATATTAGGCCTCATTTTTCTAGTTGTCTAGTCAATAGGAAAATTGCCACATTAATCAAATGCCAACTTGACCATATCAAAATATTTATAGAGGATCCAAGAATTTATGGCAAACAAATATATAATCCATCACTAGAGAAGAGATCTTTCAAAATCAAGAATAGACATTAACAATTACAAGGTGGTGGTTGTTAATAGTAAATGAATTCCACAAGGCACAATTGGCAGGGTCATAACCATGGGTAACCATATATTTTTTCCACATAGGTAAAATAAAAGTGAAGAGGCCTCCACATCCCACATCATGGTAACTACATAAAAAGTAACTTTTGGCTAGATTACACCATAAACAAAAAAAATTAACTCTTGTAAACACAAAAAACATGATGAGACTAGGAAATCATTAACAAACATCTCACATGGTGTATTTTATTATGGGATATATGATACCCCTAGCATTATATGAAATAATATTTAATGGATGATGTAGGTCAAGGTTCACATCATCGTGAGGGGGCTCATCAAGAGCTCTATAATGATTTTTTTTAAATGTTGTTCAATCAGTGCACCCATTATTGGAGGTTATATTTCAACTAAAAAAATAAAATAATTCCTTCTTTTACACTAACCTTTCTCAATCTTCTAAACTAGGCTACAAGTGTGACAAGAGGACTAATGAGATGGATATTTCTTCTTAGTTTGAGAAGAGATAACATTAGTCACCATAGGGGTTTGATTGAATCATGATCTGGTAATTTCTAGCAATGACTCTCCTATGGGGTGAGAATCACTTGCCTCAATCACCTTGGGAGGATTTCAAATCTTTGGCCTAGAAGCTAAATGTTGGGGGTCAACACCTTTCAAACTAGTTATATAATATTTTTTATTATCCATTATAGACTACCCATCCTCATCTTTTTGAGGTGGAGGAGAAATTGAGGTCTACTTAGGAGGATAATTGGCTTGTTAGGTAGCTAGAGGATAGTCTCAAATTTTATGATATGATGACTAACATCTATATTTAACAAGTTGAGGTAAAGACATGATTGGTGAATCTTTGGGTTCCCACATGAACCTCTGTGGAATCTTTGAGATATTTGGAAAGATCAACATAAACACATACCCTCTTTTGGGGGTTCGTAAAAATAAAATTTCTTGCTCAATATGAATAAATTTCACTAGATACAACAATATGATCTAGGAAAGGCCATAGAGGTAAAGGAAAACCAAGGGACTCAACCTAGAAATGAACATAAAGAGATAATTTCTTAGGGACGACAAAGTATCTAGTCCATGGGGAAAAAATGAGCAAGGAAGATTGGATGTATTGGGGACCATGCTAAAAAATGATATTGACAAACTTGAATTCAATAAAATGGAAAAGAAAAAAATCCCTTAGCGAGATTCTAAATAGCTTCTACATGAAATCCATATGGTATCCAAGTAGAGTTAACTTACTTACATAACATGCTTTCAAAGGGGAAAAAATATCCAAGGGTATAATTGTCTTTCTATTGCAATAATTTTTAAATTCATGAGTAGGTACGACAATATCAAGGACACTATCATCACCTCTTCAACACATTCAATATAAACTTTCATGATGATTTACAAGCCATTTTCCCAAACTTTCAAGATTGAAGCAACCCCAAAATTAAATGTACAATTGTTGGGAATGGTTGTCATATAATAAGGGGAAAGATTGACCAAAGGTGAAAAAACTAAAATACCTTGAATACTTATCTATATGTATTTTCTCCAACACTACATGCTTGTGTACAATTACATAATATACAATTATCAAATCTCGTGATCAAATCAACCATCATTCATATTGACACCTTCTACATGAGTAATTGGATCTTGGTCCAATTCTCATATTGATGTTGAGATTCACTAGAATTCCTATTTGCTACTTTATTTGTTTCATTAGAAATTGCATCAATTTTATTGAGCACCATCTAAACACATATTTATAATCCCTCTATTTTGGGGGTTCTCTTTTTCTCTCTTTAGGGGACAATCTTTGTGCATGGGTACCTTACATGGCCTCATTATTGGAACCCATTTTTCATTCACTTTCTTCTTGGAGATGAATTTTCTTTTTAGATGTAATGAACACACTTATAAACCCTCTCGTTCTCTCTCCATTTCATCCTTCCTTATTGTAATATTTTACATCTATAGGAATAGGACTCCTAATAAAAATTTGGAACATTTGAGCATAAATATGGAGATATTTGAGAAATTTCTAGAGATATTGTTCATGTTCATACCCTTCATTCCACCTTTAGAGTGAGAGTTAAATAGAATTCTATCTCAAGGTTTGTCTCTTTTGAAAGGAAGGTGTATTATTTGTTGTGAAGGGACCTACTTCAACACTTATTTTGAGAAATTCTACGCAAATTCTCTCTACTATGTAGATTTGTCGATCTTGTAAGGACATTAAGGGGCTATATTTTGAGAGGGGCTATATAGTCATCTCTTTTCTATCTCTACTTTTTTTCCTTTTTTGGGGGGGGTTCCTATGACTTTCTTCTATTTCCTCATTTATAATAGATCTTTATATATATAGTTATCTCATTAGACTTTGTTGTTAGAACCCATTTATTTTCCTCCTAAATTACACATAAGGGGTTGTTGGTGTAATATTTTATTCACCATTGATATGTTCTATCCTAAGTGTGATGTTGTAACTATTTATTAAATTTACCCTAGTAATTTGTTTTTATTAGTTAGGTAGGATAGGATAATTAGTTCACACATATTCTCCTTCTTTCATTAATTCTATTTTTTTCTTATCCTCTTATATTTGGAAATTTAAATGACAATATCTTGTTTTTTTTTTTTATTTGTTTTCCTCATCCTCATCAAATTTGAAAACTATGAGGCTATATATTGTAGCTCTTTCCTTTTATTCAGGCATATTGACTCATGAGACAATGAGCTCTCTTAATACTAATTTTCTTTTTCAACATTTCAATTTCTCTCTTAAGAAACTAACTCTATTATGCTATTATGATTTCATAATCATTTGTATTTACAATTTGATAGTTTATATTGATTGCACTAGTTTATAGGTTAATATCTATTTTACACATTCTATTATTCAATATTTCTCTTACAAAAGATAAATCCTTGTTCAGAGAACTATGATTTTTCTTAATAGCTTTTATAAGGCATCTAGGTCGATTCTTCAATGGAGTGAAACTCAACATTACGAAATTCTATCATTTTATATTAAAGGATTCTCTTGGAGTGGATTAGAAAAGATGATATATAAGTTCCATGGAATTACTTTTTCTTTGAGTTATTTCCCTCTATCCTTTCAAATTATGTTATATAATGGATTAATAAAATATTTCCTTCTTGATTACTAATCTTGTCTCTTTGGTTGGTAAAATTTGAATTTGCATGGTGTAGGTAGTAATCCATGTTAAATATTATTGCTCTAATAATTATATAGCTATTTGTATTAGATTCATCAAAACTCTATGTGAGTTCCTCTTGGCCAATGTCAAAGGGTTTGAGGGTTCCATAAAGTTTCTTGGGATAATCACAGAGGCCCTAAGAAAAAGGTACACTATGCATAATTGATGTTTATATACAAAGAATTTATCTTTGTGCTAAAATGGTTTTCTAATATAATAAAGTTTTTTTATTTTAGGAAGATTATTCTTAGGCACTCCATTGCTTCTGGTTAACCCTATAGAAAAATATTGGCAAGGTGTTGGCCTTCACACTCTTCTAATTACAAGTCCTCTAGTCAAGATTAAAGGCTCCTTTACTTTTTAAATAATTTGGAAGAAATTTGAGTTGATTGATCCCTTCGTCAAGTGGTTTGTAGATGGTTTTAGATATGGTCCCTCTTTCAATTTCCATAATATCAAGCTCTTTCCTATTATTAATAGTTTGAGTTTTCCCCTAGCAAAAAAACTCATTGTTAAAGATATTTAGATTTACAAGAAGGAAATAATTACCGCAAAAAGTTTATTCTCATCTAGATATTTATCTCTATGGTTAATGCTAAAAAAATAATAGCTTTCTAACATTGACTTGACCTCCACCCTTTACATTCAATATTTTGTTCCCTTTATAATACTTCACAAGTTGGGCCTTTGAATGATGAGATTTGAAATTTATTTTTAAAATTAGATGCTTGGGATCATTTACATGGTGCTTATCTCATTCTCTTATAATCTTTGCAATCTAAACAAATAGTGGAGAATCAATTCATTCCCACAAACTTGGCTCTATAAAACTCAAGTGTGTTTTGGCAATCTAGACTAAAGCTTAAAACTATCCACTTTCTTTGGTATATGTTCTACCATGGGATTCCTATTGGAGAATAATTCTCAATATTAGTATTTATCGTCTAAGATGTATTGATATCTAAAAACTACAAACATTCATGAATTTTTCTACTTTTCCTAGGGTCCAAAGTCTTGGAAATATATTCATAATTATTTCTTGCCTTTGCTACTATGTTTGAAGATTCAACTCTTTGGTTGCCTTATATTGATAAAATTTCTTATTTTTTAGAGATTTTAATATGTTTAAAATGTGGAAACATAGAAACAATTATCTCTTCAATTTTGAGCCTTTAAAGTTTTGTTAAAGGGTAAATGATAAACTAGATGTCTAAAAGAAGAGTATAGGGCCCTTTTTGAAGGAAAAGTATATTGAATTGACTTTTGATGATGAAACAAGAGGAAATCTATTTTATTCAGGTATAGGTATTATGTTTAGATTGATCAAAGATACACTTATTAAGGTGGCTATTTATTTTTAGAGCTAAATTCATCAAATAATAGAGTAAAGGCTTTTGATGATGTAACAAGAGGAAATCTATTTTATTCAGGTGTAGATATTATGTTAAAATTGATCAAAGATACACTTATTAAAGGTGTCTATTTCTTTTTAGAGTTAAATTTATCCAATAATGGAGTAGAAGCAATTTCTCTCCTAGAGGTTTGAATTTAGCAAAATTAGTGAATTTTTGGCTGTTGGAACCAAAATTAGATTCATAAATGATTGTAAATGGGTTATCAAGTGGTTGAATAAGTGACTATAACTTAAATATCATGCTAAAATAAGTTAAAATAACTGAGAAAAACTTTTGAGACATTATTTTTATGCATTTCTTTAGGGAGAAGAATAAGATAGAAGATAAGTTAGAGAGCTTTGTTATTGAGAAATCTTTATTTTTTGGATAGTGGGTGGTGATTCAAAAGAGTGGCCTATAGATGCTATATTATCTTATGATAAAAATCATGTTGGACCATAATTGTCTCCAAAATTCAAATTAACTTGGTGGTAATTTGGTGTACCTTAGCACATGTAGTGTGTGGACTCATGATGTAATTATGTTTGTGCGGGAAGAATTTGGAAACACATACTTATCTCAATTTCTCTATGATTTTATTTCATCCTAGTTGTCAATGTTTAACTTTTTGTTATGAAAAGTATGAGGTTGAAGAGACAAAGTCATCAAGTTATAAATATAAGGGGTGTGATGTCTCACAGTGCCTTGCATTGTGTTTTTTTCATTAAAGATGGCATGATGTTTTTTGTAAAGGATTTGTTAAGAAGAGATTGTTTGATAGTTGTGGGGTCAACAAGGTTATGGTTTTTTATTTTGGTAGTCATTTATTCAAATCTAAAGGTTAAGTTGGAGGATTATACCACATTTGACTAGATTATGCATTCACTATCACCATCTACACACATTTCGTAGGTGGGAGAGGGATTTGATATGTAAAAAATGGTTTCTTTGAGGGTTTGGTAGGTATAAAGAAATTAGTTGATAAAATGGATGTAAAGAAGCTAAGGTAGTGAAAAAGCTTCCTACACTAATCTTGAGAGGAGAATAATGCAAAAATTTATAGATCTTTTCAACATTGATTATAGAAACTTAAACATAAATAAACATAAATATCATGCATACCACAACACAGTGATTTACATGGAGAAAACCCTTTGATGCAGCCAAGGTGGGAGGATCCATTTAAGGATTGTCCAACCTTGCAGCCTAGACTACCAACTCCATGATCACACATATATGCAACGAAATTTAGCAGCTAATCCACAGAAAGATAAAAGACATTCAAGAACACCAAACACAAGATATATCCTGGGAAAACCATAACAAGGAAAAACCAAGCCTTCAAAGCTCATCCACATTATATTATAATCTCAAAACACATTACATATGCCTCTCAGGCTTACAGATTCTAGGCCGCAACCCAAGGATTACAAATAATTCATTTAACAACAATTTTCCATCGACTTCTTTTCCTGCTTCACACTCTCTCTACTCTGCAATCCTTTCCGATCAGAATACCTTATCACCATGCTTCATACTACATATTATCGAGCACATTGTCAATCTATGTCCTTCTGTTTGTCATAACAAATCCTCTCTCTACCATTTATATCATCCGTGAATCGTCCAACCCTCAACATGTTGGCCCAATTACAATGACTAGAAATATAATGTGCTAGCTCAGATAGGTCGGCCCCAAACAATAACAACTTACAATGTGAATCAACCAAGGTTGGCCACAACAAATCCAAGACCCAAAAAACCTCCTCGATCATGAAACACCTTCAAAGATTACTCCTCATAGATCCACAACACGCCACAATGCCATGTCGGCTAAGAACATTGAAAACATAAACTCTCAAAAGAAAATCCCCAATCGCAAGCTCGACAATCAATGTGGACCAACACCACACGATCAGGAAACATCCATGAGCCTCACGAATCACCATAGAAACATCTGCAACAACTCCACTTATTATAATCGCATCATCTTCCCTCAAGAACACCAACTAGAATAATTGAACAACTATTCGTACACATAGATCTTCACAACTTGATCAATTCTTCATGTGGTTCTCTAAAACTTAGCATGGTTAAACTAGGTACATGCAACCACAAACCCTTTAATCCACAACCTTGGTTCATCAATATACTGAGCTAGCCAAGTCGATGGTAAAACTGAACTTCACTATCAACTGCCTCAATTTTTGAATGCTTATGGATGCCCTTGCATCAGACTCTTGGGGTTATTTGAAAATTGAGCCTCTTGACTTTGGTCTATACTATGTCAAATCCAATTTTGTCTCCTTAAATGGGTTTAATGATCTGTCCATAGGTACTTACAACTGCCTCAAGGTCAGTGTTCTGTTCAAGTCCACCCTGCAACTACCTCAAGTTCTCTTTGAATTGGTTTGACGATCTATCCATAGGTACTTGCAACTACCTCAAGGTCTGCATTTTGTTCAAGTCCACCCTACAAATTGCCTCAAGCTCTTATAGGTTTGACGTTATACTTGCAGGCCTTGCACTTCCTCACTACCTGGCTATCTAAGAAAGCCCACCCTACAAGTTGCCTCTGGTTCTTCATCTTGTCATGGTCAAGGTTCGGCGATCTACTTGCAAGCCTTGCACTACCTCACTTGTTGGCGATCTGAGCAAGCCTTCTCCGCAAGTTGCCTCAGGATCAATTTCTTCATTCATATTTACTTCACTAAAATTTCTCCTCAAGATTAACACTTCACCTTCTTTCGGTTCCACAAGGAAATTTGATTCCTCCAAAGGTTCCACTTCCTCTAGATAAATTAATTCAAGCTCTTCTTCACCTGCACAAACTATCTCTGCATATTTTATTGCTTCTCTTTCATTAGCTTCTCTGACATCAGATTCTTGATGACACTCAACACTTGATTCTTTCTTCCTCTAAACTCTTCTATGCTCTACATCTTGATTCATCTTTTCCTCCAACGTATGATTTCGTCCACTTGTATGATATTCTAAGCATACAAGTAACATGTTTCCATTTTTCTCCATAAATCCATCCATAATTCATCTGCTTACAATCTATCATAGGCTTTCTCCTTCTCATCTTTTCCCAACACATCTTTTCAAAATGATTCCTTAATCCACATAACTTACAAGGATGTAGATCCCAACACAATTCCTTTTCATGTCCATGCCTATTACAATGTGAACAATACATACCTTCTCTTCTCTGATTCAGACTTGCAATAACATTCTTACCTCTGTCATATCCAAGGCCTTCAATTTTTTATCTCATCATTGGTTCACTAGGTTTTGTAATTCCTTGATGCTGCTTTCCCAATCCTTTTCCTTCATATCCCATTCTTTGCATGATTTTGAAAGCAATACCCTCACCAACGATTGTAGGCTTCATTACCTTGTTACTTGCAACTTCACCTAAAGAAAATTCTGCAGAATCACACAAATCATTAGTATCACATGAAACATCACACACTTCAGGTTTAGATCTCAAATTATCATTCTCCTTTTGGCATGCAATAAGTGACTGCTCCAACTGATCAACATGTTCCTTCAAGCTAGATATTTCCTTTTTCTACAAACTATTCTCCTTGTTCACCCCTTTCAAACTTTTCTCCAGATCTCTGTTCCTATTTTTTTCCCTTTCAAACAACTTGAACCCTTCTGTAAATTTCTTTTTAAGATCTTCAAACATATCCAACTCTGCTTCTAGTTCTTCATTTCTCCTTCTAACATCTTTCAGTTCTTCTTCAAGATCACCATACTTGTCTCCTCCTAGTTCTTCCATCCTCTCCATCAATTCTGCATTATACTTCTTGATTTCACACAATTCTTCTTCTAAAGTATCCCTTTCACACATTAGGGTTTCATTTTCCTTCTTCATCCTCTTCCCACTCTTCCCCATTGAAACAAATCAAATAAACAACCAAATTTGAATGCTTACCGAATCTTTCTTGCCTCGATCTCTCCTCTAGGGTTTCACATTTCTTTCAACACTGTCTTCCTTCCCAATAGATCCACAATCAACAAATAGACTCGTAACCAACTCTGATACCATTTGATGCAGCCAAGGTGGGAGGATCCATTTAAGGACTATCCAACCTTGCATCCTAGACTACCAACTCCATGATCACACAAATATGCAACAAAATTTAGCAGCTAATCCACAGAAAGATAAAAGACATTCAAGAACACTAGACACAAGATATATCCTAGGAAAACCATAACAAGGAAAAACCCATCCTTCAAAGCTCATCCACATTATATTATAATTTCAAAACACATTACATATGCCTCTCGAGATTACAGATTCTAGGCCGTAGCCTAGGGATTACAAATAATTCATATAACAACGATTTTCCATCGACTTCTTTTCCTACTCCACACTCTCTTTGCTCTACAATCCTCTCGGATAAGAATATCTCATCACCGTGCTTCATACTTTGTATTATTGAGCACCTTGTCGATCTATCTCCTTTTGTCTATCATAACAAATCCTCTTTATGATTTATATCATCTACAAATCGCCTAACCCTCAACATGTCAGCCCAATTACAACAACTAGAAATATAATGTGCCAACTCAGATAGGTCGGCCCCAAACAATAACAACTTACAATGCAAATCAACCAAGGTTGACCACAACAAAGACAAGACCCAAAAAAACCTCATTGATCATGAAAAACCTTCAAAGATTACTCCTCGAAGATCCACAACACGTCACAATGCCCTATCAGCTAAGAACATGGAAAACATACTCTTAAAAGAAAATCCCCAATCATGAGCTCGATGATCAATGTGGACCAACACCACATGATCAAGAACATCCATGAGCCTCATGAATCACCACAGAAACATCCGCAAAAACTCCACTTACTAGAATCACATTATCTTCCCTCAAGAACACCAACTAGAATAATTGAACAACTGTCAGCACATTGATCTTCACAACTCGATCAATCCTTCATGTGGTTCTCTGAAACTTAACATGGTTAAACTAGGTACACGTAACCTCAAACCCTTTAATCTACAACTTCAATTCATCAATACACTGAGCTAGCCAAGCCGATGGCTAAACTGAACTTCACTATCAACTGCCTCAATTTCTAAATGCTTCTGGATGCCCCTGCATCACCCTTTTAGGAGAAAAATCCCACACTCCAAAAGCCATCCAATATATTATTCAAAAATCACAAAGATTACAATATACTTGCAGAGCAAGCTTCTCACATGTGTATCACCACCAAAGATCCAAAGACAACATGACCACTATCAGACTCTCGAAATAAATTACGATACCACAATTGTAATATAACACCCTCATAAAATAGGCTTAGCTTCTAGGGCAAGATAAGCTAACAAAATATCTACCATTAGATCTTAGACCTAATAATGAATGGTCTAGATTTACAATATATCATTAATTTAATATATGTCGACCATTTAAGAGTTTTTGTTAACAAAAACTTGTTAACACATCCCACTCCACCCTATGCTCTGATTGTATATTACACCTATTAGTGTAACTAGGATATATGTTAGAGTAATAAGTTGTTTTACTTAATTAATTTAATCATATTGGTTAATTAATTAAGTCATTTATCACTTTAGTTACTTAAGCTAAACTTAGGCACATTAATAATTAATTAATTATTAATTATTAAGTGTGCACACTAGGGTTTCCCTTTTTAGGGTTTCTTGATCTCCTTTCATAAGGATTTGATCTCATTGTAATTATGAATGGGAGAATATCTGTAACTTTCATATCTTCCTGAAAGTTTTCTCTCTTCTGTAGCTTTTTCTTGTTGAAGATAATTGCACATTTGTTTTGCAGATCTCTTGCGTGGAAGGTGTTTTTGTTTGTTGTTTGATCCTGTGGCTCGTAGTTTTGTGCTTGTTTCACAATTCCAACATGGTATCAGAGCGTGGATTCAGCAAACCCCTTCTCGATTTATGAGGTTTTCTTCTTCAACAAGGGTTGCAGGTTCAGATCTGAATCTCCTTTGCTTATTTTGCAAAATTTGGAGGTGGGAATCTTTTGAAGCAATTTTGGCGTAAATCAGACCTCTCCATTGAATCTAGAGCTGTCGGAATAGTCTAGATCGACCTTTGTTTCGTCAAATTTGGCTTCCGTTTGTCAGATCTGTGAGGGTTTGAAGAAAGGGCCTTTTGCCAGATCCAGGGGGTGTTCAACTTTTTAGAGAATTTTCATCCCAAACGGACATCGCCATTGCGTCCGCAGTGGCCAAAAACCCTAAGATCGACTGTGAAATCGTCAAAATCCGAACAGTTGATTTCTGAGACAAAAAAAATTTGTCCGTACGACCCTGTTCGCCCCAGCACGCGGATCGAGAAAAAAAAATTATTCAACCCCTGGTATTTTTTAATTTTTCGGAAATTTTTTTATCAGAAAAATTAAAAAAGGTTAAAATTTTTTGAATTTAATCAAACAAAAAAATAAAATAAAAAGTTTTTAAACAAAAATTAAAAACGTATGCACCCCAGGTCTACCTGGGCCATCGCGGCCGTCGCGTGGCGGCATTTAAGCCATCCGGTCTCCGATCGCCAGCCTTTTTATGATTTTTTAAAAATCACGCTTTTTATATTTTTAAAAAATATAAATGTAATTTTTTAATTGTTTTTTTTTAAAACAATTTTTCTGTAATAAGGCCGAATTGTGCAAACGCAGTGACGGGTGTTTGACCGTCAATTTTAAGCTCAGTTTTGCTGTGACGGCCATGTGGGTGTCAAATTTAATGCCGTGACTGTGTTTTTTGTCAATTTGGAACTGTTTTCTTCTGGAGGTAATAACTTTCGCTCACGGTGTCGAAATCGAGCAAACGAAATATCATCGGAAAGAGGACTCAAATTACTTTCCAGTGGTGTAGGTATATTTTGGAGATTTTTTCTCAGGTTCCTATTATTTCCAGTTAAAGTCAGATCTTCTTTTCCAGTGTTGTCTTCAGTATTTTTGGCATAACTTTTGCATACGATGTCGAAAATGGGCAAACGAGATATCGTCGGAAAGCTATTTCTGAAATATTCACAGTGGTGTAGGTGGTTTCCAAATTTTATTTTTGTTTTTTTCCATAAATCTTTCATTTTCAGCATATTGTCCTATTTGGACATTGTAGACATTATGGGCTCACTTTGCATGTATTTATCTTTTGCAAACGCACTGAAAAAAAGTGCCTCAACATTGTATGTGTAGTATTGGATTTCTTGCACATCACTTTGTGCCATATTTTGTACTCACACTGTATTATAAAGTGCCATGGGGGGTTGTGTAGTGCCTTTGTTTTGCCATCACACCTTTGTCCAGTGAGTGTCCCTCCACGACAACAGTGGATCCATATGATTCCAGCCTCATGTATGTGTGCTTTGTTTTGCACACCACTTTTTCAGTTGAAGGTGCTTTCTTGTGCACTTTCAGATGCTCTTGGTTCCTCTTCTTGCACTACTTTTTGGCATTCAGTTTCAGTGTACCTGTCACGCCTCTCCATTTTTCAGCATTATGGGGGGGTTTCTACTGTTGGTGTTAATGCTTCTTTGGTTTCGCCTTGGAAGGAATCTTTCATTTCCTCAGTTGATCAGTGTTCTTCAGACTATTGGTACTTGTGCCATTTGTATCTTCGTTCCAGGTGTTTGCCTTTGTTTGCCATCTGATTCGAGTAGTGTCGTTGGGGGCACTCATGCAGATTGTTGTCTTCTTGATCTTGATCATCCTATCTTCAGAGGAGGTTCTTCGGCACCGTAGTAGTCATCTTTTGACAGAGTTTGCAGCTTCTTCATGCTTCTGTGATGTTCTACATGTTCTTCTTTTTTAGGACATTTCCTTGATTTGGAGGCTTTTCAGTCCTTCAATCACCTTTGATCTTTTTTTTGGAGTAGAGTTTTGTTCCCACGAGGTTTTCTCTATTTCTCCTCTTTATAGAGATCTTTTGTTTGTACATGGGTACCTTACTTGGCCTTGTTTGCCGGAACCCATCTTTGCTTTCATGCATCTTTTTCTTAGTGTTTTAGCTACTTCCTAAGTTCATCTTAAAGGGGGGTGTTAGAGTAATAAGTTGTTTTACTTAATTAATTTAATCATATTGGTTAATTAATTAAGTCATTTATCACTTTAGTTACTTAAGCTCAACTTAGGCACATTAATAATTAATTAATTATTAATTATTAAGTGTGCACACTAGGGTTTCCCTTTTTAGGGTGTCTTGATCTCCTTTCATAAGGATTTGATCTCATTGTAATTATGAATGGGAGAATATCTGTAACTTTCATATCTTCTTGAAAGTTTTATCTCTTCTATAGCTTTTTCTTGTTGAAGATAATTGCACATTTGTTTTGCAGATCTCTTGCATGGAAGGTGTTTTTGTTTGTTGTTTGATCCTGTGGCTCGTGGTTTTGTGCTTGTTTCACAATTCCAACAATATATATATATATATATATATATTAAATACATCATATAAACAATAAACCTTATATAATTGCAAGGTTGAGATACATTTTTCCAACAAATCTCCCACTTGTCGAACACATTGCAAGAGAAACGAGAGGGAGTAAACATCATCTCTTAATTGCTAGGGGTGGAAAGGGCCATAGTCTCTGAACACCATTTAAACTTCTCTATGCTCACAAGTTTAGTGAAAGAATACAAAACATTCATCAAAGTCTCTACCTTAACCAACTTCACACTACCATGTATCCAACCATATCTCTAACAAAATGATAATACATCAATGTGCTTGGTCCTGGTATGAAATGTCGGGTTCTTAGCTAGACATATTGCACTCTGACTATCATAATAAATTGTCACTACACCTTGTCTTATTCCTATATTTGAACATCGTCTCTAAATCCAAATGGATTCTTTACAAGCATGAGTAGCTTCCATATACTCAACTTCAGTAGTGGAAAAAGCAACCATAGTCTGTTGCGTACTCATCCAACTAATTTCATTACCAAATAAAGTAAACACATAAGTATTGGTGGATTATCTACTATCAATATCACCTACCCATTCTGAATCCACATAACCATGAATATCAAGGGAAATATAATCTTCATTCAAATTACTATGATAATACAAGGAATACTTTGAAGTACCTGTAGACACGCAAAATTAGCATTATGCATAGTCATCCGCTCATTGAATTGATCAAACACAACAAATCCATTCATCAGGTAAATTAGGTCAATCCAAAAGTTTAATCAAATAATACCATTTCATCTCTCATAAATCATTCAACCTTCATCTTGCATCATCCATTTAATTAAATAAATCAGGACTTTATTTAAATCAAATCCTAAATCACATTCCATCATTTTTTGATTTAAATAAATCAAAGTCTTAAAAGTCAACTCACCTAATCATCATTAAATCAGCATAATCATCATCTATTTAATCTAACCCTGATTAAATACTAATCTCACCCACTTGCATTCTCTAGATATCTCCACTTGCACAATAAATCAATTTTATTGATTTATTTAAAAACCCTCATTTTCCCTCAACATGACAAGTCAAACATTGCATTTATTGTTGTTTTTCTTGTCCCCCTCTCAAAATTTATTGCAAATTTGAATTCAATTTTTCTCTCTCATGGGCACTCTTCCCAAATCTTGCACAACCATTGATCACTCATCATTTGACAAGTGTCATCTTCTCATTAGAGGATCTTTAGTCCCACATTCACCATCTTGGCCAATCTATCATCAAGAAAATCTATAAAATAAGGCCTTCATTCTCATTCATGGATCCACAATTTTATGCAAGGTTACTCTCTTGGTTTGAGAAATAATCTTGTTTTTCATCTCCATTGCAATACATCATCATTTAGCTATTGATCAAAGGTTGGGAAAGGGTCACTAGCACATGTGACACCAATCCACTATGGAATAGGTAATTTGTGGTTGCTTTTATAATGCTTTTAGTTTTATTTCATCCTTTGTTGCATTTTTAAAGCATTTGCAAAGTATTTCATAGGGTCATGCTTGAGGAATTTGTGATTTACTAACCTTGTATGAAGCTTAGTCTTTTGCAGATTTCAAAAACATGCACCACAGTACCATGTAAATATCAGAATACCCTTTAACTACATCCCAATGAACTCTACCAGGATTAGAAATATATCTAGAAAGAACTCCCACTACTTGGGCAATGCCCGATCTAGTGCAAACCATAGCATGCATCAAACTTCCAACTGCACTCTAGTAAGGCACTATGCTCATGTATTCCATTTCTGATGGAGATGTTGGATAATCTAAAAGAGATAACTTCATTCCAACTAGAAAGGAACACATAATGGTCTACAATCCTGCATGTTAAACCTTTGTAAAATTGAATAGACATGTACTTACTTTGGCCAATCCATAACTTTTTGTTCTCTCTATCCCTTCTAATTTCCATCCCAAGAATGTACCTAGCTGTACCAATATTTTTCATTTCAAACTTAGCAGCAAGTTGAGATTTTAGTTCTGAAATCATACCTTTCCCTTTGCCAATAAATAACATATCATCAAAATATAATGCAATAAACAGGAAATGATCACCATCAATTTTATAATAAACACAATGATCTGATTTAAAACACTCAAATCCCAAAATCAACACATATGTATCAAATTTGTGGTACCACATCCTAGGACTCTATCTTAGGCCATATAGAGATTTCTTCAATTTTCAAACCAAATTACTTTTACCTTCCATCACATAGTGCTCTTGCTATGTCATAAAAATATCCTCCTCCAAGTTACCATGAAGGAAATAAATTTTTTCATCCATTTGCTCAACCTCTAAATCATAAGTAGTAGCAATAGAAAGCAAAAATATAATGGATGTCATTTTTGCAATAGGAGAAAACATCTCACCATAATCAACACCCTCAACTTGAGAGTAACCTTTCACAACCAACATTGCTTTGTACTTATCAATACCTCCATCTAAACCAATATTTTTCTTGAACACCCATTTACAACCAATAGGTTTTTATCCTTCAAGCAATTGTGCATGATCCCATGTATCATTCTTTTTCAAAGATGCTATTTCTTCATCCATAGCAATTTTCTAGTATTCTACATCATTCATGGTTGTCTATGCCTTGTAGACCTAAGAAAAATTAGAGTTGGAGATTCTTTCTCCTCTTCTAAAGATTCAGATCTAGATGAGCTCTCCTCAACTTCTTGTCTATCAATGGGACTCAATTCAAATTTCTTAGGCATAGAAGGAAGCTGAATCACATCTTCCTATTTACTTTGTTATGACTGCAATATAACAGAAAAAGGCTTAGTTTCCCTAAAAATAACACTTCTACTATATATTACCTTATGTGCAAGAGGATCCCAAAGCTTGTGTCCTTTCACACCATAACTGTATCCGATGAAAATGCATTCCACAACCTTGTTTTTCAAATTTTTTCGCTTCTCCTTTGGCACATGTTCATATGCCTTGCAACCAAAAACTCTAAGATGTCTTAATGAAGGCTTGTGACCCAACCATGCCTCTATAGGCGTCTTATCAACAAGAGTTGATGTAGGAGACATATTAATTAGGTACCATGTAGTGGCAATAACTTCAGCCCAAAAAATTTGTTATAGACCAACACCACTCAAGATACTCCTAGCCTTCTCCATTAATGTCCTATTCAATCTTTCTACAACCCCATTCTATTGTGGAGAATACAGAGTTGTATTTTATCAATGAATACCACAATCTTTACAAAATCTATCAAAATTATTAGAGAAAAATTCACTGCCATTATCAGTCCTCAAACATTTTGTTTTCTTTCTAGTCTACAACTCAACCATTGCTTTAAATTCTTTAAATCAATTGAAAACTTTAGATTTACTCTTTAGAAAGTATACCCATGTCCTACTATAATCAATAAATGAAGCATAATATGTGGCTTTTCCAATTGAAGGAACATCTACAAGACCAAACACATTATAATGAATAAGATCCAATACACCACAATATTTATGAGAATTCAAGTAAAACTAAATGCGATTTTGTTTTCCATAAATGCAATGCTCACAGAAATCAAATTCAAAATTACAATCAGACAACCTTCATCAATGTTTTTATTTTTCAAAGTCCTTACACCCTTTTCTCCAATGTGGCCAAGTCTTTGGTGCCATAACATAGTTTTTTCTACATGTAACTTTGATTTAGAAGACAGAGCACCCTTGGGTACCCAAAAGCCATAACCATCTACTAAAGATGAAACCCTCACCTCTTCCAATGGAGTAGCCACAAGATTGATTTTCACAGAAGTACTATTGCACTCAATAGTGCATGCATCAAGCTTATGTATTGTACCATATTTGACACCTCTAGCAATCACCATAGCACCTCATTGAACCATCTTGCATCCTACATTAGAAAATACTACCTAAACACCTGCATCTATTAGTTTGCTCACAAATAACAAATTTCATGCTAATCTAGGGATATGTAACACACCATTAATCCATTTTATTCTTCCATCATGAAACCTGATTTTAAATTTACCACAACCAACAATATTTAAATAGGAATCATCACCTAAGTACACCTTACCTCCATCAAATTCTTCATGTTTAGAAAATGAATCTCTATTAAAGGTCATATGGAAAGATGCACCTGAGTCAATTAACCATGCATCATTACTTGCACGAGTTGCCAAAACTGCAATGAATACATCACCATCTTCCTTCTCAAACTCATAGTAGAATCAAATCTTTCTTTTTCTTCTTTACAATCCTTACAAAAATGTCCAGGCTCACTATAGTTCCAACAAATAACCTTGGACTTTCCAGGAGATTTAGATCTCCCCTTGGACTTGGATTTGTCACGCTTCTCATTCTTCTTGCCTTTTTCCTTAGGTCTTCCATGAACTTTTAGGGCCTCCTTCGCACTGATGGATATGTTTCTTCTCATCTCTTCAGAAAGCAAAGAACACACTACATATTTAGTCTTTAATATAACATAAGTACTCCCAATAGCCATAATAAGAGAATCCCATGAATTTGGTAAAGAACAAAGTAATAGATCTGACATTTCTCCTCCTCATCCATTTTGACACCAACTGATCTGCCAATTAAGCCACACACATATTTAATGCTTCTAGTTGGTTTGTGATTCATCCACCCTCTTCCATTATTAAGGAATATAATTTCTTGAACCTCAAGAAAATATTTTTCACTAAAGACTTGGATTGATACATTTCACCAAACTTCTTCCATATTTTCTCCGTAGAGGTTTCTTCATGGACATTAATTAAAATAGAGTCTTCCAAGCATAATCTGATTAAACCCTAGGCTTTACGGTCCATAACATCATATTGAGCAGCCAAAGTATGATCTACAGGCCTTGAAACTTTCTCATCAACAACATCCCACAAATCTCGATCTATCAATAGATCCTCTATCTTCAACTTCCACATCTCAAAATTATTTTTTAGAGAATTTATCCACCTCTACTCTCCTTGATGAAATTTCCATCTAAAAAATTTCTATAACAAGATCACAAAGTATCTTCTCCACAAGCTCGCACTCAAATCTAGATTAGTTCCAAAAACCCAACAACCCAAAACTAAAACCAAAGGTGACTAGGCTTTGATACCACTTGTAAGGAAGCTAAGGTAGTGGAACAACTTCCTACACTAATCTTGAGAGGAGAATAATGCAAAATTTTACAAATCTTTTCAATAGTTACAAAAACTTAAACATAAATAAACATAAATATCATGCATACCACGACATAGTGATTTACGTGGGGAAAACCCGTTTAGGAGAAAAACCCCACACTCCAAAAATCGCCCAATAGATTATTCAGAAATCACAAAGATTACAATATACTTGGAGAGAAAGCTTCTCATCAGAGTATCACCACCAAAGATCCAGAGACAACATGATCACTATTAGACTCTCATAATATATTACAATATTGTAGTTGCAATATAATGCCCTCATAAAATAGGGTTAGCTTCTAGGGAAAGGTAAGCCAACAAAATATCTACCATCAAATCTCAGGCATAATAATGAGCAGTCCAAATTTACAATATATCATTAATTTAATGAATGTCAACCATTTAAGATTTTTTATTAACAAAAATATGTTAACACGCATCCCACTCCACCCCATGCTCCCATTGTGTATGTAGTGTAGAAAAATATATCCCTTCTACATTTCCACACTTAATTTGGACTTAATTGTGCCTTACTTTATTATTGTAAAGTGTACCTATTTACACTTTCACACTTATTTAGGGATCCTTTAATTAATTGAACTTAATATTACCTTAATTGGCCCTTTAATTCATTTACCAAGCCTATTTAATTACATTTTTCGAAGGGGAAACTTGATATTCATTAATGTCCTGACATAACACCTCATTAAGCAATGTGTGTTCTAGGTTTAGGGACCTAGGACCCATTTTCCCATGGGCGAACGGGTCCTCCCTTAGACCTAGGATCTAAATTAAAACTATGGTTTTGGTAGTATTTTAAAATATTCAAATCTATATTCAGACGTCGGCTTGTGATATTTGAATTTCAATAAATTGAGGATACATACCTATAAATATAAGGTTATTTCACTATGTTTCATCTAAGATTTTGAAGTGAGCATTCCTGTAGAAAAGTTGATGATCAAGAGCACTTCAATGCATTCAAAGGTAGATTTATTGAAGATCTATTGCAACAATCAAGATCCAGTTTTCATATCAAAGTCTTCTTGCATCATGCATACTATTGGATCTAATATGGTGAAGTAAGTTTCATGATCCATTCAAGTATTCAAAGCATTATTTTGAGTAAGATTCAAGGTTCAAGATCCACATCCATTGAAGCTATTTCATGCAAGTTGCATATCTACATTCCAAGGTTTATGCAAGGGTTTGTTAAGTGGTAACATTGCTTTGTTCATTCTTCATTCCCTCTTTCATGTTTCATTTCATTTCAAGGTTTGATTACCAAAATAGGGTTTGACCAAGGAAAACCCCCATTCAACAAAACAAAACATTTTTCCCTCTTGATTTGTGATTGCAAATTTATTTGGAAGAAATCTTGAAGATCTTTTGAAGAGAAAAATTGAGGAAGTTGTCAAAGTTGCAAAAAGTTGTCAAAGTTGTCATCTTCTCACGAAAACTCATCCTAGGGTTTAATCAGATTATGCTTGGAAGACTCTATTTTAATGGTGGATGCCTAATGTAGAATCCAGAAAGAGATCCTGAAGCGAAAAATAGCATTCCTCTCCTTGGGAAGAAATAGATCCAAAGGACAATGTCGAAGAGACCCTGTGAAGAGTGATGAACCAATATGTCTCAAGATGTGTGCCATGATAGGATGTTGAAGAATCTGTGTCTAAACTGAAACAAATGATTCCAAATCCAAACTAATGTGAAGACTCTTGAAATACAACCTTTAAATACACTAATAATGGTGAGCGTACAATGATAATTTGATTGTCAAGATAGAGGAGATGTATGTCCTCAATATAATCCTCAAGATCTGCAGTGTGAGACTCAACAAACAATGATGTGTCTGCAATATAAGAATCCCATGATGTAGCAGAAAATGAATGACAAAGATGGTCATGATGCTGAATTGAATCCATAGGGGCCAATGTGGTGATACTAATGTCATCAGGAACAACAATGATGCATGTGTAATCTCAGTTTGAAGAGTAGGAACTAGGAAACAAGCCTCTAATCCATCAGAACGTGCAATACTTGCTAGATACTCTAGGTCCTCTAATGTAGCATCATCAATGGGTATACAATTTGTAGTAGCCATGGGTAAGAGACAATCTGAAGTAGGATCCTCTAGGTTTGGAGAGAGATTGGGGTCTCTATGGATCTCCCAAAGATGAGTCCAAAGTGTGTGGGGACAATCAATGTCCGATACAACACACATAGTGTCAAAATCGACACTAGAACTTATAAGTCCTACTAAATGATCTCTAATGATATCTCAGGCTATTTTTCTCCTTGGTGTGTTTGGTTTAGGTATGAGGTCATATAAATGAGGAAAAATAGTAAGCCACCTACAATGCGTAAGTATGCCCTTTGCCCATGACTCATAATTATCCCGTTCTAGGATTACAACTAAAGGGTGAGTAGAAAAACCCACGATTACTCTTCAAATGAACAAATTTGAGAAAACTGACTTTACTGCATGGAAATCATGTGAAACAGAGCCAAATGACGCAAACAGAGCATTCCCAAGTGCCAAAACGTCCAATTAATTAAGCAAATTGTGTAAACATCAAAATCTGAATAAAATGTACCTGGTACAAAATATGGGAAAATAAGTTTGATCACTGTGTAGATCATTGAACCAACTTTCCAACGCCTATTCTTTTTTGAAAAATGGAGACTGTATACAAAAGATATGCCCTCGGAAGCGCGAAATGATGATATGACCTTGACTAGAAAAAACTGAAACATAACCAAAAAAAAAAAACCTGCACCACTGGATTGGGCTCGGAACCAACTTTCCGGCAATATTTTTTTTTCAAAATCCGAGTTCACGCAAAAGTTATGGCCAAAATACCAAAACTGCTCCAAAAGTGTTTTGGGGAAAACCTGAGGTGACTAGCCGCTAGCATTAACCAGTGGTTAACCGCTAGTGGTTTATTGACGGTGGTGCCCATTAACTCTGTTTTTTTTTTTTTAATTTCTTGGATTGTGTGCCGTACCAGGCTGTACGACCCAAAAATAAAAAAATTGCCTCTCAGAGTCACTGTGTCTGATTTCGATGATTTGATAGTCGATTTTGGGGTTTTTGGGTGCTTTGAACGTGATGGTGAGGTCCATTTGGACTCAAAACGCTCCAAAATTGTAGGTATGCTCTGGATTTGGAAACCCTCATAAACTTCAAATTCTTGCAGATCTGACAAACAAAGGCCTTTTTCGACAAAATGAAAGGAAAACCTAACTATTCCGGCAACTATGGATTCAATGGAATGCTCAGAATTTGACCACAGATCACATATTTAATGCATGAGTTGATGTCTTCCAAAAAAATGGACAAGGTGGCTACAGATCTCATGTTCTAATACCATGTTAGAATTGACTGATTCAATCCACAACTCCCATGAAACACCTGCAACAATAAACCTATCACACTATGAAGAAATAAGCAAGATATGATTGCCCTACAAATCAAATTTGATGAAAACATCAATTTTGCATTATGTGAACAATTGTCGTGAATATGTTGTAGAGAATTGTGAAAATAATTACAATGAAACAATCCTTATGAAAAGGATGAAAGCTAGCCCTAGATTAGGGTTAGATTAGAACATGACAAGTGTCCTCATAGGAATGAATGAGACAACATGTTCTAATATTAGAGGCTCTAATTATGCAAAAAACAACTAATTAATTAAAGAAAATAATGAAATAAAAGCACTCCTAAGTTTAGCTTAAGTGTAATAAAGCATAAAGTGACCCAATTAATTAATTAGGTGGTGACTTTATTACTCTAACACCTGACACGGAAATGAAATCTATAAATTCACACTTTGACTTGATTCACCTAAGGGTTGTAAGTCATTTCATTGTGTGGATCTCATTTCCTAATGAAATAGTGGAAGATAGGTTCATTATAACCCCATTTCCTATCATTCACATTAATGAACCCATTTTTCTTCTTTTCAGTATATTACACCTATCGGTGTAACTAGGATATATATATATATATCCTATCAACAATAAACCTTATATAATTGCAAGGTTGAGACACATTTTCCCAACAATGGAGGATGGGCTAGTTTTTACAACTAATTATGTGGCTTTAATATGGATCTAGATTGTGTCATAAATAACCTAAAGGTTATCATACATTCAAAAGAAATTTATAAATTTCAAGTCTTTTCACATACCTTTCTCTTTCTTGAGATATGTGGTTGTTCAAGGATAGAAACAAAGAGTTTATTGAGTCAAATATGAAGATAATAGATCAATATGATGGGGCTACTACGACTCCTATTCCATATTAATACTTTTGTCTTTATGTTTTGACCCTTTAGTTTGGATTACTTTGTGCAATCATATTTTGTAGCTCTTTTTATAGTATTTTTGAAGTATCTCACTATTGTAATCATGTTTTCTTGGGTGTGTTGCAAGGTGTGTGCCCTTTGTCTCCTTGTGTTGTGCAACACAATGCTCGGATTCGTGACATGGCTTAACCATCTCCTGTGGATTCATTAACTCTAGTGGTTGTATTAGACATTAATAGGTCAATCTTTTGGTCAACGAAAAACATCTTTGCAACAATTGGTATCAGAGCCTAGGTCATAGGTTTGAACCCATTGCTTGTGCTAGGTGGATTGTTGCAAGGTGTGTGCCCTTGGTCTCCTTACATTGTGCAACACAACGCTTGGGTTCATGACATGGCTTAACTGCCTCTTGTGGATTCATTAACTCTGGTAGTTGTATAGTGCATTAACATGTCAATCTTTTGGTGCAACGACAACTGCCTTTGCAATAGGGTGTAGGTTCTTATAGAACCCAAAGTAAAATTATCTCAAAAATTATTGAGCCTATTAAGTGTTTTTTTTCTTTTAGGGAAAACATCATGTTCTGACCTTTGGATATTCTAGATCTAGTGCAAGTGGAAAAAGTAGCAGTAGCATTCTAGCACCTTTTAGGTCTTCTCAACCATCATAGGAGTGTGCTATGTATTATGAGTAGAATTCTATGAAATATCCCTCCTCAATGAAAATTTCTACTACTTCTAAGGAATAGAGTTGATCGCATAGCAAATTCCATTTCTTCTAGCCTCTCCAATGGAGGGGTTGGACTCTTCCATATGGAAAATTTATTGGTTCATATAAGTGGACTTTTTGTTGCATGGAGGTTGTTGTTGTTTTGTCTCTACTTCATAATTTTGGGTGTGTTGGTTATGCTCATTGTCAAAAATTTTGAAAAAAAGAACCCTCTAATAAATAGTTCCTCATTAAAAAAAATCTACCTTCTCTTCCTTCTATTACCAATAAATAAACTTACTATCTTTAATTTTATTAAATTCGTACCTTTATTTTAATAAATTGTACATACCAATCAGCCAATTTTTACTATTAACATTCTAATTTATTATACTATCAATATTTTAACAATTAATATATAAACATTTAGAAGTGTTTCCATTAAAAACTTCAATAACAAGTCACCGAGTGTGACAAAACAAAGCATGTTTTTGTCAAGAACTAATGATTATTTTCAATAAATCTATGTAGATTTCCTTCTCTTGTTCCATATTCTTTGGGCCTTCGTGGTATTCCTCTTTACCACCATTCAAAGAATAATGGCTAATAGATTATAGGCATAATGGTACATTACAAAAGCCACATAAATAATTAGTAAACTGACTATTAAAAAATGCACACAATTATAGGTTTCTTCGAACAAATATATAAATTATAGGTTGCATGTTTTATCATATTAATTAAAAGTTACAAAGATGATTTGTAGTTTAAATATGGTTCGTTATCACTATAAAGTTATTTTTAGTGGTAAATTTAATTTTCATTTAGAAGTTTGGTAAGGATTCAAATTTTGTTGATTCTATTTTGGTTAGGAGGTTATGGAAAATTTCATGTTCATTATTTTTATGTGAAATTTCATGTGAGTTGTCTCTTAATTTTAGTTTGGTTTAAAGGAGTGAGTTTAAGAAGAAAACATTTCTCTATGAGTCAGCAGATGGGGAAGTAGTGAGGGTCCAAAGTATTTTGAAGCAATCTAAGTCATTTTGAATAGGTTGGTCTTTCATTTTTTTTCTAGAATTCATTGATTTCAATTCATTTTGTATGTTGTTTGTCTATTTATTGATAAAAACATCAGTATTATTAAATTATAAAAATAAAATAAAGTTTCATTAATTTTAAAATACATATGTATACTTTTTGTTGGAGGGTTTTCTCTCAAATCCATAGAATTGTTTATCTATTTCATATGAGAGCACAAGCCTTGTTAAAACCTCTTTGACTAAGACTCAAGCATCGAGGGTATCTATTTTTTCAAAGTCATTATGAGCACAATCCTCTCCTCATCTCTATGATATTGGGGCAGTTCACTAAGACTTGATCCCCATGAATTCAGTCAAAATCATTCAACTTATCAACAAATCAAAAATCGGGGTGGGGGGCCTAGCTTGATTGGCTAAAGCATCCTATTGCAAGCAAGAGGTAACAAGGTCTAGTCTCCCCTGCCTTGTGGTAGTGGAGGATAATGTTGTGTTGGCGTCATGTGAAAAAATTTTACCACGTCATAGGTCACATGAAAAAAGTTGCGGGTTACCATGCGTTATAAGGGGGGTTACCATGCGTTATAAGGGGGTTGTTCATGTGAAAAAAGTTTACCACATCACCAGTCATGTGAAAAAAATTTACCACATCACCGGTCACATGGAAAAAAGTTTACCATGCGTTATAAGGGAGTCGGTCATGTGAAAAAAGTTGAGGGTTACCATGCGTTATAAGGGGGTTGGTCATGTGAAAAAAGTTTACCACATCACCAGTCATGTGAAAAAAGTTTACCACGTCACCGGTAAAAGTTTACCATGTGTTATAAGGGAGTCGGTCATGTGAAAAAATTTTACCACATCACTAGTCATGTGAAAAAAGTTTACCACGTCACCGGTCACATGGAAAAAAGTTTACCATGCGTTATAAGGGAGTCGGTCATGTGAAAAAAGTTGCGGGTGAGATCCGCTGCCCACAAGAAATCCCACCTCTTAAACTCGGGAGCAGAGTCAAACCTAAGACCAATGGGGAGCAAACCCACTGCCCATGGCAACTTTACTACCCGTTCGGACTCAATATCACAAAACATTACAAAACATTCCAACAATATTTGTTAAAAAATTATACACTCAAATAATTAAATTATTAAATTTTCATGATTCAAATCTCCAAAGCAATATCTTAATCTATTTTATTTTACAATACTTACAAATGTTACTAACCAAAAACAATCATCTGAAATAGTCAATCTATAATACTTACAAGTGTTACGTATGCCTGTTAACGCGTTCAATCAAAAATCATCAATTACATCAAATCTAGAATTGATGTTTCTCCATCCAAACATAAAAGGCTAAGAATAAAATGACACAAACTTACCTTACATGATCACCCACCTCTGATAGCCGGCATTTTCATTCTCGATATCATCTTCATCCAATCCATCTCCTGCCATTATCCACATTGTATTCATCGTCCAAGAATTTCTGCAACATGATTTATATCAATCTTTGTTCAATGATTCTCATGTCATTCCATCTCTCTCCTAGATCTTTCCCCAAGAATAACAAACATGGATCATATCAAGAAATCCAAACGATTCCACAAGCGTAGATTTGTGGGTGTAAGACAGAGACCCTCTGGAAGATGGGTTGCAGAGATAAAAGACACCATGCAGAAAATTCGCCTATGGTTGGGAACCTTTGACACAGAAGAAGAAGCTGCAAGAGCATATGATGAAGCAGCTATAACTCTCAGAGGCCCCAATGCCAGAACCAATTTCCCTATTCCCAAAGATTTCAATGTAAAAGAGCTTGCAAACAGAAGGCTTGCCTCTATCTCTGCCAAAGTTAGAAGCCCTGTGCAAGTAGATGTCAGTAAGAGTAAGACTCCATTTTGTTTTGAGGACTATGTCTGTGGGCCTGGTTCTGTTGGTGATGGGGGTATTTATGAGGCTTTCAAGACTAAGTTGGATAAAACCAATTTAGAAAAATGTGTGGCCAAGGAAAGAAATTTTTCTTTTCCATTCAGTTTTGTGACTCCATATGACTGTGATGCTAGTTTGAAAGATAACCAGGCATGGAAACTGGTGGGTACTGACTGTTCTGCAAGATTCAAGGCTTTTGGTACAGCTGTCAAAGATAAAACTCATCCAACTCTGAATTGTGTGGAGGATCCTGCAGCTAAAAGATTTAGGGTGCCTTCCTCTATTGTTGTTCCATCTTCTGCTGGTTCTTTACTTTCTTGTGATGAGACCAATGGTGGCTTGGCTTGGAGGGCATCTGCAGATTACAGTAGTTCTAATGCAGATTCTGTTTCAGATGAATACAGAGGGAGTGAAGGTGCAGTGATAGATGAAAAGGCTTCAGTAGAAGAGGAAGGTTTGTGGAATGTGTATAACTGGGACCAAAGTAATATGGGCAGTATGTACTGAGAAATGTTTGAACTGTGTACCTTATTAGATTTTCTGGTTTTTTTCTTTGGAGCAGTGTTGAACTTAGAGAAAAGGAGAGTAATTTGGGCCTCAAAATGACCACAGGTTAACCTTTTATTATTTTTCTTTTAGATTAAATTGTGTTGTAGATTTAATATTGATGTTTTGGATCAAATTATTTGATTCATCATTGTTTTATCGTTCTATCAAACAGTTTGATCCGAAATGTCGATATTTAAGAATCTACAATACAATTTAATCCACGATAAAATATATAAAAAATCCTATAGACTGTGGAAAGATCATGTTGCAGACCATAGGCTAGTTTAGGGCAGCAGGTCATTTGAGGATTATTGGGCCCAATACCCCAAATTCTTAACATAAATGATAAGCTTTAATGGCAATAATGATTAGGATGATCATTTCTAATGTTAATTAGATTAAATTGATTTCAGAGATGTGATTTTTCCTCACTTCAAAGTAATTGATTTTTTAAATATTTGGTAAGATTGATGGATAAGAATATGTGCAGTTAATAAATTATTAATTGTATGGTTAATGTTTTATATAATTATTTTAAATTTGTTAAATAAATGTTTATAGGTCAAGTTTAATTAGATAAAGCATTAAAATCTGATTGTAGAAATCTGAATTCAAATCTCAAAGGGACATCTAATATGGAATTCTTAGTTGTACCTCTTGGTCTTTCATAATTATCTTCTAGTGTGGAGGCGGTTTCTACATAAGTAGATTTCTATGTTGTGACCCCAAGTATGGCTAACAAAATATATAGGATAAATGATGCTCTAATCCACCTCATTCTTATCTAGAATCTAGTGGCTATTTTGATCCCATTTAGTACTCACGCAAGCTATAGTCCTACATATTGGACTTACTATCTCCAAAGCACCACTTTTAAATCAAATTTTCTTTCTACCCTCTCATGAAACAATGATCATCAAAGCACAAGAGGGGAAATAAGATATTAGAGAGTTAGTTGCACAGGATTCAAACTTGTCTAATGAGGTTACATACCTCAGAAGTTAGAATTTGCAACTATAGAATTATCAAAATAGAAGCTAGAGATTTCCTAGGCCATAGATAACTTGGAGATTTGAGCCAAATAGTGGTGGAGTGCCCTCTCTATTTGATGGACAAAACCAAAATGACTATAGGCTACTTGGAAGAGTCAATTTGGCAAATGTTGCTCTCAATATAGTCTGCTTAACACAAGTGCACATGTTGAGACTATTTCCTCACAATATAGAATAGAATCTAATATATTTTAGAGAGAAGTGCAAATTGCAAAAGTAGTTCAAGAGCCTCGTACATCGACAAGCAATGAAATCGTGTCATTTGGCTATGAATCTACTATCATGGTAGAGAGTTTTGGGTTTCCTCATGAAGGAGACAATGAACCCAATAGCAATATAGATGAAGTGTAAGATTACCAAAAAAATAAAAAGGGCCACAATTATGCACTAAGATTAATAAACCAAGAGGTCCTCTCACTACCTCTATCCTCCCAATAAATATTATACTCCTCTTGACTTGAAGGCCAACAATAATCAATTTCCTTCTAAAATAGTTGTTTCTTCTTCCTCAATTCTATTTTCCTAATTATTTCAAGGTAAATCCAAAAGCTCATACAAAAATCATGCCAATAGGTTGGGATTCTACATTGCAGAAGAAATAAAAAATATCAAGGAAAGTCTTCCCCTAGCCAAACTAATGAAGATGTCAAAAGTGAAACAATTTTTTCTAGGTCATATAGTTAGTGAAACTTTAGCAAAATAAGTCCCATTTAGAGAAAAAAAAAAAAAAGGAAAAGGAAAGGAAAAGATAAATTTATAGTACAAGCTACAAATTCTCATATAGTTATCTACAAGGATAAGATAGATTTTCCTCCATTCTTGCTAACCTTGCACATATTTGATAAGAATCTTCACAACTACTTAGTAGACTTTGGTGCATCCACCAATGTTCTGCCTTTATCTATTTCCCAATTGGTAGCATTGGAACTAGCCAAATCCTCTAAGAGGTTAACCCAACTAGACAAAATTGAAGTAAATAAGGACAGGGAACTCAACCAAATAGACATGTAGAAGATTATTGGGTGTAATACCCCAAAACATAAATAGAGTAAAGAGAACTTCTTAACATAAATTATGAGATTTATTAGCCATAATGACTAGCATGATAGATTCTAATGTTAATTATATTAAATTTATTTTATATATGTGGCATTTCCTATTATGCCCTTAATCCTAGAGTGTCTATAGGGTTTATGAGTAGTCATCTTGTACATTAACTCATAATTAAGTTATATAATTATATTATTATATTATTATTTAGGTGTTTAGGTTGTCCTAGGTGTTATATTCCAATGTCTAAGTCATCTTGGGTGATAGCCAAGGAATAATTAGGTATATACAGTAGTTAGAGGTAAGTTTATCATCATCAAGTTATGATCTATTCTCAATGGAGATACTTGGAGGTTTTCCCCCTCAGGGCTTGGTTTTTTATTCTTAGTTATTATCAAGTATTTGTAGAATATTTTATATTTTATTCCTCTCTAGTGTAATTTATTTCATTAAAGTGGTATCAAAGCATGATATTGTCATTGTAAAGGAAAGAAACTGAGTAATTTTCTTTAGTATTGAAGGTCATTTTGAGAAGCACACATCTCTCAAATTTTGGCAAATTGCTTCTTTATTTTGGAGAGTTTTAAAGGACATATTGAGTCCACTAAATTCCAACTTTCAAATCAATTGGATCTAAATTTAGTGATTTATATTGTGCATAATTAGGGTTTCAATCTATATCACTCTCAAAGCTGCAAAATATATAATTTCTTAGATATTTTTCTTAGAAAGTGAGATCGATATCCTTGTAATTTACAAGAAAACTAGTTTACTTGGATTTTATTTGTGTGATTTATTATAAAATTATTTTTTCATCATTATAAGGCTTACAACAAGAGTAGAAAATAATGTTGTCACACCTAGAAAATTTCTAGATAAAGATGATGTATAAATTGCGGATATTGCTCCTATCATGATGAATTCAACAAAGTTAAGGAAAAAAATTAATTGGTGAAGAAGAATATGATTGAAGGAATTTCATCAATGAAGATGAAGATGATTGAAGGAATTTCATTGATGATGAAGGAGATGAGTGAAAGAATTTCATTTGAGAAGTATGAGATGATCGAAGGAATTTCATTAGTGAAGGAGATGTAGAAGGATATGACTGAATTATCAAGGAAAATGGAATGCATTGTGAATATTTTTAACTATAAAGGAGAACATTCACATAAGGTGGAAGATAATGCCTCTGAGGGATATTAAATTTATGGGCTTGAATTATATTTCAAGAAGGATCAATACTTAAATAATCCTATGCCTAGGAATTTCACACCATAGTTGGATATGAGAAAGTTTGATGGTAATGATCCAACCAAGTGACTTTACCAAATGGATTTCCTATCAACAAAAGGAGGAAATTACATCCTTACACTTGGAACCAAACAACTTTATTCAATATTATTTGTTATGTGATGGAAATAAAAAAGGAGAAGAGTCATATGGTTAGTTTTTCAAGAGGAAATTGTTATGTACATTATGGAGACAATTTTATGCATACCTAATTTTTTCAACTCACTAAATTAAACCATATAGCTATAGTCAAGGCTATAGTCATCGATTTCAAACCCTCTATATAAGAGTGGAAAATGTTACAAAATAAAAATTGAAGGAATTATTTTTAGGAGGTTTAAAGGACCACATCAAATATGAGGTACATTTATTCCAATCATAACCCTTGTCTCAAGAAATACTTATGGCAAGGAAAGTTGAGGAAAAAAATTGGCCAAAAGGTGACAATGGTTTATAAACATGAGAGAAAGGATCCCTCCTACACAATCATTTCATCAACCTACCAAGTTGACATTGCAATAAATTGAAGAAGAGAAAAAAAAGATTATTTTTTAATTATGATAGAAAATATACTTGGGGTCAAAATGTGTTGAAAACAAATTATTCTACATTGAAGGTCCAAATGAGGAAGATAAGGATGAAGACGTAATATTAGATGAAGATGATATGAAAGAGGAATCTAGAGATACTTACCCAATCATATCTTTGTTGACCCCTTTGACATTGGATGAGTTTGGCATTGATGTCAATATGGGATTTCACCTCGATGCATATTTGAAAGGCATATAGTGTTGGTTGATATTTAATGACATTTGGTTATCATTGTCATTCTACTACTTCAACTATGTTCATCAAAGTCATACACAATGGTATTTGTGGTTTTAATATGCAAAGTGATAAAAGACATAAATTTAGGTTGTTTCAATTGGTAACCTTCCTAGCAAGTCACGAGTGCTTGAGGAAAGGCATGAAAGAAAATTATAACATTTTTTTCATCGGCCCTTTGTAGGGTATACCAGTTCAACAAGGAAACATTGTATAATGTGGAAAGCAATGTATATTGGGTATTATGCAAAATTGTAAACTTGGTTATGCAATAGCAAGCTTAAGGTTTTATTTTATTATATGCAACAACATGTTTCAAGGCTTTGACAATAGAAAACTTGTGGTGGTTATGAGCAGATGAAGTTTTTGGCAGTTTTGGCAAATGAGATTTGTAAGTTTTTGTAGTTGATTCCTCTCAAGGTTTAAGGTATGGTTGTATTGTGTTTTACCAAGTTGATGAGATGCTCAAGTTTGACATTTGTTTTAGACAGTGAGAATGAAAAGCTTGAGATAGCAAGATTCATATTGTTTCAATTGCTTTGATTATGTTGTTCTGAAAAAGAGGTTTCTCTCGAAACTCTATATTGAAGTCACTTGTTAAAATGTATCTTTGAATATGTAATAGTATGAATCTTGTTATTTAAAGAAATTGCTGCAAAAAAATAGTGAATAGTTAATATATTTTGTGTTTTCTGGGTTTCAAATGTAATGAATCCTATAGGACACAAAATGTGTTAAGGAAAAAAACTACCATGAGCATAAGAGAAACAAAGTGACCCTTTGTCCTTTACCCTTTATCTTGATTTTTCATTAATGTCAATGAGACATCATTATGTCAGTGAGGCAGTTGATAATTTGAAAAGTTAGTGAGGCTGTAGCAACATTAAACTTGCTATTGAGGCATATTTTTGTAGCCAGTAAGGCTTTGTAATTAGTGGGTTTTGATTAATCTAGTGAGGCATTTTACCGAGTGGTTTTTTATCCCTATGAGGGTTTTACAGTTATGAAAAATACTGTTATGGTTCTTTTGTGGTCCATTTGATTATTATTTTTCTTGAAATTTGGTCTTGTTGCTTCCTTTATCTACTTTGCAACATTTGAGTTTTCATGAGTTTTCATGTTGTTTAAGGATCTGCTATTGGCTATCATCGATTACACTCTTGAAATTGAACATTCAATTATTACAAAGAGATTATGTGATTTTGAAAAACCATTGAATTGGAGTGATTATTGAAACACTGATTCACCCCCCCTCAGTGTTTCCCATACTCCAACAATCTTGTCATGTGCTTTATGGATTTAGTGCCCCACAAAATCTTAAAGCGATGGATTTCCTAAAGAAAGAGAAAGTAACAATGTTGATTGACTCAAGAAACACTCACAACTTCATCTAACAAAAATTAGCTACTCATCTAAATTATTTTAATTTCCTTAATCTGGAGTTCCAAGTCCAAGTTATAGATGGGAAAATTGTTATTTTTTCATTAAAATGTTGAATAGATTTAAAAATTAGCTTTGGGGGAGTATCAAATTATTTTCCCAATTTTTTCTATTCCCATGGGTGCAATAGATATAGTATTGGGAGTATAGTGGCTCACTACCATAGGAAAAATTGAGATAAAATTTTAGGAGCTATTCATGAAATTTCAATCAAAAGGAAAGGAAATGAAGCTAAGAGGGTTGCATGCAAAGTCCCCACAAATGGAAAGCTCTCATCAAATGCAAAATTTTCAAGAAAGTATTTGATGGATTTGTGGCCCAATTTTTGTCATTAAAAACCTAAAAATCAAATGCTCCTTCCCATTCAAATCTACAATTTATTATAGATCACCAATAAGTGGTTTTTGGAGACATTCTTAAGGGATTACTTCCTAAGAGGGATCATGATAATACCATACAACTAGTTGTTGGGAGCCAACCACCCAAAATTAGGCCTTACAAGTACTCATATATAAAAAAGTGAGATTGATAATATTGTCCAAGAGATGCTAGAGGTTGGTATTATCAATCATAGCTAGAGAGCTTACACATCTCTTGTGGTGATGGTGCCTAAGAATGATCTAAATTAGCACATGTTCCTAGACTATAGAGTGCTCAATATGTACATCAAAGATAGGTTTCCAATTCTAGTAATTGATGATTTACTAAATGAATTGAATGTAGCTATATTTTAAAAACAACTAAATATTAGATTAGGTCATCACCAAATTTGATTTAAGGAAGAGGATATTCCCAAGAGAACATTTAGGACTCATTAGGGTCATTATGAGTTTCTCATGATGCCATTAGGTATTATGAATGCTCCATCTACATTTCAAAGCTTAATGAATTCCATAATTATGAAAAAATTGAGGAATTTTTATTAGTGTTATTTGATGACATATTGATTTATAGCAAGACATGGGAAGAACATTTAGACCATGTAGATCAAGAATTACAAGATCTCAAAAATCACAAGATATATTCTTTCCTTCCATGTGTGCCTTTGATCTCAAAGAGGTGGAGTACATGGAAAACATAGCGTCACATGAATGAGTTAAGGCTAATCCTAATAAAATTAAGGTGATCATAGAATGACCATTCCAAAAAAATTTAAAAATGAGGTGTTTCCTAGGACTCACTATATACTATAGGAGATTCCTTAAAACTATGGTCATATAACAACACCCCTCGTAAATATATTAAAGAAGGGATATTTTTAATGGAATAAGTTAGATAATAAAACATTTGATAAATTGAAGGATGCTTTCTTTTCCACACCTCTTCTATCATCTCCAAACTTCACCAAGGATTTTGTGGTGGAATATGATTCATTAGGTAATTAAATAGGCCCAATTATAATATAGAAGGGTCAACCCATTACTTTTGAGAGTCATCAATTAAACGTTAAGAATCAAATCAAACCCATTTATGAGAAGGAAATGCTAGCTATTAATCATGTAGTATAGTGGAGGCCATATCTAATGGGTAGACACTTCAAATTTAAGATTGATCATGATAGCCTAGAATATTTTTTGGAGCAAAAATTATCTTTTAAAGAGAAAAAAATTGGATTACTAATATGTTGGGTTATGAATGGGAGATTGCATATAATAAATGGGAGGATAATATTATTTAATATATATTATCTAGTGAGGATGAAAAGGATGAGGCATGAATGTGTGCAATTTTAATATTACAAGAATACTAGGTGGAAGAAGCCAAAGTAGAGGAGCATAATTATGTTTCCACAATGAATATAATTCAACACTTGTAAATTGATCCTAGAAGTTCGAATAATTTTTTTGGAAGGGAGATAATTCTTGGTATAAAGAATGATTATATCTATATAAGAATTACACTCTCAAACTTAATATTCTAGAAGATATTCATGGTTCTCCAATTGAGGGGTCATTTAGAATTTTTAAAGACATATATAAAATCAATAAACATTTATTTTGAGAAGGACTTAAAGGTAATGTTCAACAATTTATGGCACAATGTTTGGTATGTTGGAAAAATGAAGAAGATTGATTATCTCTATAGCTTTGTGTTGTCATTGATGTCACCATGATGTGTTTACAAGTTTAAGGTTGTGCCTGATCCAATATTTTGGTCCGGTATCTGAACCCGTATTCGAGCTACTTCCTCTGGTATTCTAGTCCGCACTCCTCCGCAGTTGACAGTTGTTGCTTACAGTTTTGAGAAATTGCTTATGGTTGTTGAAGGCATACATGATCAGAATATTACGTGCTCTAGTGCTTGTACAACGTTGTGGCAACCAACAAAATGTTTATTGTTTTTGCTTGAAGTCTATCCCTGGCCGACTTCTTGGGGTAATTATAATGTGGTGAATTAATTTTTCTATGCAAATATATGTGCAACCTATTGTAGATCTATGATGACATAAGTTAGTGTGCAGAAAGTTTGAATTACTTTCTTGGAAATATTTTATGAATATTTGGGGCTGACAGTTGGTATTTTTGGTAAATATGAAGTGCATCCAATTGGGCTGACCTAATTTATGCTTGCAGATAGATCGAGTATATATATGTGAATTTTGGACAAGTTTTGGGATGAGAAAGAAGAGTGAGCGAGTAAGAAGTGTGATTGATGAAGTAGTAGAAAGTGTGAAAGTGAGCAAATATAATGAAGTGTGTCAAGTCAGTGTATTGAGCATCACTGAAACTGTATTAGCACTTGTTAGGTGCATTATCCTCAGTTCATTTTGGCTATAAAACCCATTTTGTTCTATAAATATTTTGTAGGAAGTGAGCCTCTCTGTAAGCAGTGAGCTTTTGTATTTGGACAGTGAGTCCTTTATGGGTAGTGATCCCTAGATAGTGAGCCTTACCTTTTTTTGTTCTAGAGCTACTTTATATTGTGAGTTAATTCTCACCGTGGTTTTTCCCTCCTTGGGTTTTCCATTAAAAATCTAGTGTTCAGTGTGCTATTTTACTTTTTGATTTTTGTATCTCATGCTTATGCTTAATATCAAAATAGCATGATTATGGAATTGATATGTGTTGAAGTTTTTAATTTGATTTGCGTGATAATTGATTCACCCCCTCTCAATTATCATGCATCTTTTAACATGGTATGTAAAAGAAATAAAGGGGTGACAATTAAGATACTTGATCTTTTACAACCCTTATTTATTCCTAGCTAACATTCAAAAGAGGTGTCCATGGATTTCATCATAGGTCTTCTAAGATATAAAAGTAAGAATATCATCATGGTAGTGGTGGATCACCTCATTAAATATACCTATCTTATCAAATTATCTCATCCTATTACAAATATAATGGAAAAATATTTTTTGGAGAATATACAAAAGCTACATGGTACACCTAGGGTTATTTCCATTAATCATGATCTTATCATCATTAGTAACTTGTTTGGGTACTCAATTGGCTCATAGATCTTCATACCATTCTCAATTTGATGGGAAAAATGAGGTTGTTAATAAGTTATTGGAAGGATATCTATGTTGCTTCACTTTAAATAAATAGTCTCAATGGGTAGATTGGCTACCACAAGTAGAATGATGGCATAAAAATTCCTTCCATAGTTCATAAAATGTCTCTATTTATAGAAATATATGGATACCATCCTCCATCCATCACATCATTATTGAAGGTGACACCAAGATTTCAAGATCTTGAAGACCACATGCATCATTAACAACAAGTACTTTTAGGACTCAAGGGGATTTTTTTCATGAAACATGAATGATGCAACAAGTTGACCAACACCATAGTGAAAGGAGTTTTAAATTTGGGGACTAGGTTTAATTGAAATTGTAGTTGTATAAGGAAATTTCACTAAAGAAATAAAAAAAGAATAAAAATTTATCCCCAAAATATTGTGGTCCATACCAAATCATGCAAAATATAGGAAGTGTCACCTACAAGCTTGAGTTACCTCCAACAACATAGATACATCAAGTTTTTCATGTTTCTTATTTAAACAAAGTCATTGGGAATTATGTCCCTACATAGATAGCATTACCAAATCTAGATGAAGAAGGAAGAATCACATTGGAGTTGGATTTAATTATTTACAAAAGTAGAAAGAAGCTAAGGACTAGAACACTCTTCAATTATCTCATTTAGTGGAAGAATTTACTAGTTGAATATGCCACATGGGAGGATGAATATTTCATCCAAAAGCATAGAAACTTAATTATTATTGATAGTAATTCTTAGATAAAGAGGGGGTATACAATACCATTAATCCAAAAGTGTGCATAGGGTTATGAGTAGCTAGATATGCAAAAGTTTGATGGAAAGGATCCAACCAACTAGCTTTTCCAAATGGAGCAATTATTTGATATTCACCATGTTCCCTATCAAAAAGGTGGTAATACCATAATTATACTTGGAACTAGACCAATTTGTTTGGCTATAATTGGTTGTGTGAATAAAATAAAAATAAGGGTTGTGTGGTCAGATGGTCAATTTTTCAAGAGGAACTTTCTACACACTATCAAGACAAATTTATGGATAACTACTTTTGGAAACACACTAAATTAAAGAAAAAAGGTATAGTCATTGACTATACTCATCACTTTTAAACTATTTTTAAGAGTGGATAATATTTATAGAATAAAATTAGAATGGATTATTTCTAGGAGGTTTAAAGGACCACATTAAATAAGAGGTATGCTTGTTCCATCCATAGTCCTTGTCCCAAAAAATACTTAATGGAAAGGAAAATTGAGGATTTTTTTGTGTCAATAGGTGACAATGGGTTGTAAACATAAGAGAAAGGAGACCTCCTACACAATAATTGAATTGGCCTACTACATTGACTCTAAAAAAAATGAAAAGAAGAGAGAAAAGGGTTATGTTTTAGTTGTGATAAAAAATAAAGTCGGGGTCATAAATGTGTTGAAAATAATTATTCTACAATAAAGGTCCAAATGAGGAAGAAGAGGAGGAAGAGGCCATCTTAGATGGAGGAGATGAGATGGAATTAGAACTATGATTATTTTTTGAAGAAGGAGAATCGATTCTTTTATAAGAATGTATATCCTTTTTGAGTGTTGAGATGTTGAGATGAGGATGGTCAATCTTAGATTCAATTGAAATATGAGGGACAAAATATAGAGCCCCAATCATATATTTTCATGAACTTCTATATTTAGTGTACCAAAATCTCTTAAATTGGTGGGTTTCCTAAAGAAATAGAAATTAACACCAATGATTGAATAAAGAAACACTCAAAAATTCATTAAATAAAACTTAGCTACTCACCTAAATTTTTTATTTAGCTTTCTCCTAAATTCCAATTCCAAACTGTAGATGTGGGTACTATTAGTTCTTTAGGAAAATTTCATAATGTTAAATTAACTATGATGTAGGATCAACTTAATTGCCCAACATTTGTTATTCCCATATGTGTGACATAGATAATATTGGGAGTATAGTGGCTCATAGCTTTAGGAAAAACTCAGGTTGACTTTCAAGAGTTATTAATTGGATTTCACTTAGAAGAAATATCATGGATTTAAGAGGGTTGCATGCAAAGTCCCCAAATGGTAAGATCTCATCAAATGTAAAATTTTATTAACAAAGGAGTTAATGGATTTTTGGCCCAATTATCTTATCAATCAAATGCTTCTACCCATCCAAATCTCTTATTTTTCCCCATAATATTTAGGGAGGAGAGAATATTGAGCATTGCCAAGTTTTATAATTTCAGAGTTTCTCATTCAATAATATCTTTTTCCTAACCCCAACTCTAATTGTTATTCATTTTCTATCTTTTGGAGTTGAATTTTTAGACTTATCATTATTTAAGTACTTTGGGTATGAGTTATCTAGTTAACCTGATCCTCAACCCCTAATGCTTCCCTTTGTATTATCTTTTAGAGTCAAATTTTTGGGCCTATCCATATTTTTTCATTGTGGTATGATATCCTTGGTATCTCTAATCCCCACTTCCTAATTATTTTATATTTATGACTTTCAAAATTAGAGATGTAAAAATACCTTTAATGAAATACCTTTTGGGATATAATATGGAGTACTCTTGACCTCTAAATCTTGACCTTTTTCCTTATCTATTCTTTCAAATTTATACTTGTGAAGTTTCCTCTACCATCTTCCCTTGGGTAGAAGTTAAGAGTTCTTCTAGATCCCCGACTCTCAATCCCTTTCACTATGCATTTTTTGTAGTTAGAGTTTTAACCATATTTTTCTTGGTATTCCTTATGGTATAGTTCCCTTGGTAATTTTTTATCCTTGATCCCCAACACTTTATATTATATATTTTAAAGATTATGAGTTCAAAATTATCCATAATTGCATACTTTGAGGTAATATCAACAAAGTACTATTGATCCCTAGCTCCTAAAAATTTTCCTTACATATCCTTTTAGAGTGTTTCGAAGAGAAGTTTGTGATTTTGAGTGGCAATGCTTCAGTTAAACTAGGGACTCATACCACATCCAACATTTAGTTTTTACCTTTCCTACTAAAATGATAGAAAATAGGGGGTTACCAAAATAGGATTGATAACCCAATTAGGTGACCTATCTTCCTCTATTTTATTAGGAAATGAGATCCACACAATGAAAAGACTATCAGCCTTTAGGTGAGTCAACTCAAAGTGTGAATCTATTGATTTCCTTTTTTTGCAAGGACAGGGGTCCTGATTAAACAACACTTTGGGGAGAAAGATAAAAAATAGCAAATCAAACCCAAAATACAATCTACAAATTAGATCTTGAAGATTAAGCTCAATACTGATGGAACCAAGAATTAAAATACAAATAAGAGAGAGGTAAGATGGTGTGTACCAGTCCCCAAAAGTGCTCTATTGAAGCTAACTTGGGACTCATTCACCCAAGGGTGAATGGGTCTTGGTTTAGGGTTTTTCTGCAACTTTCAGGATCCTCTACAAAAGATTTGAATCTCTTAATTTTCTAGGTTTCAAGTTTGGAAAGCCACAAATAAATATCTAATTGAGTTTCAGTGAGATGAAAACTTTTATGATAACTTTGGCAACTTTGACATTTTCTTCAATTTTTCTCATTAAGATTTCTTCCACCTAAATTTGGAAACACAAATCGAGAGGGGAAAATGTTTTGTTTATGGTGAATGGTGTTTTTCTTGTTCAAACTCCATTTTGGTAATTAAACCTTGAAATGAAACAAAATAGCATGAAAAGAGTAATGAATGAACAAATCTATGTCACAACTCACCAAACCCTTGAATGAACCTTGTAATGTAGGTCTTAAATTGCATGGAATGGCTTCAATGGATGTGGATCTTGATCTTGAAACTTGATTTGAAGCAATGCCTTGAATGCTTGAATGGATCATGAACTCTACATCAATATATTAGCTCCAATAACATGCATGATGCAAGAAGAATTTGACATGACAATTGGATCTTGATTGCTGCAATAATTCTTCACTAATATGCTCTTGGATTCCTTTAAACTCTCTTGAAATTCTCTTGATCTCATGAAAATCTTCTCATAAACTTTCTTGGTGAAACTTAGTGAAATGGCCTTATATTTATAGGTACATGTAACATTAATTTCTCAAAATTCAAATAAAACAAGCCGGCATGTGAACATGGATTTGAATATGTTAAAATACCACCAAAAACATAATTTAAATTTAGGTCCTAGGTCTAAGTGAGGAGGAATTCACCCATGGGTGAATGGGTCCTAGATCACTCGCCTAGGACACACATTGCTCAATGAGAAGTGCTATGTTTAGGCATTAATGAATGTCGGGTTTCCTCTTTAGACAATGCAATTAATTAGGCTTGGATTTGAATTAAATGGGCCAATCAAGGAAAATTAACCTCAATTAATTAATGGATCCCTTAATAAGTCTAAAAGTGTAAAGAGGTATACTCTACAACACTAAAAATAAGGCACACTTAAGTCCATTTTATTAATAGGGCCCTAAACTCAATGTGAATATGTAAAATACATATAACAACACTAAATTAAGGCATAATTAAGTTCATTTTAATATTAATTCCTAATTAGGTGTGAAAATGTAAAAAGGATACATTTTTCTACACTACACCTACTAATTTTTTGGGGATTATCATTGGATATTTTCTTTCTAAGCTCTTTGTTTACTCTTATTATGAATTGGATTTTATCAACTAGTACATTAAACATCATTTTAACTATAAAGGTAGTTTCATCTGTCCCTTCCATTTTTGTAAACCCTAAAAAGTTTTTTCTTCAACTAGGTGGTCATTTCCTATCAACCATTTTTTCCTCATAGTTTATAAGGTTTTACTCTCCCTATTCACTTGTCATATTTCATCTCTATGTTAATGTCTTTGACCCTCATCTTAAATTTTAGTGGTAATTCATTATTATTTTTTCTCAATGCAATTGGTTACCAAGACTCTTAGAGCTAAGATATATTATATTTTAGTTGAAGTAAAAATTTGACCAAGGGAACTAAAAATAAGAATAGTGGAAATAGGGTATCTTGACACATGAATAATGGAAATAAGAGAAGAAGAAGAAGAATAAGGTAGAAGAGGTGAAAAGGAAATTAAAATAAATTATGAAGTACATACCAAAGGAAAATAAGTGATAAGAGATAAATTTAGAGAAGAATCATAATATAAAAAATGGGAGAGGATAAAAAGGGGGAATCAATTTTTGTAGCACCGTAAATTGTCTCCATTGACAATTTCACACTAGATTTTGCTCCCTCTTATGTGCTTAGACCTAATTATGCACGTAATTTCCTAAATTATGCATTTCATTCCCATTTTAACATTTATTGGAAAATCAAATGTGAAATATCAAAGTATGTATTTAATATTTTTCCCCTAAACTTTGGATACCAGAAAAGTGGATCTAGACTAGGGTGCCCTTGGTTCCCTTGTCCTCTTAAAATGGCCCCAAATTTGAATATTTCAATGTTGGTAATTTATTATTTAAAATTCAAATCCTAATTGTCGACTATCAGGATTTAATTTTGGGGAAATTAGAAGAATTGCATATAAATACTTAGTATTTTTATAATTTTAAAGAATAATGAATTATTGAGAAAAACTATTGAGGAAAAAACTTAAAAAATCAATTCAAGAGTAGTCAAGAGAAAAATTTATAGAATTATTGTATCATTTCATCATCCAATCATCATGCCAAGTTTTTTGTGAGTGTTTTCATGTTTATGCATGCATTTTTTTTGTGAGTGTAATGACAGAAAAAGTACTCCCTAACATGGCCTTGATTTAGTGTTGTAATATGTCTAACATATTCACATTAGGTCTTGGGACCTTGTGAACTAAATGAGCTTACTAGCGCCTTATTTAGAGTGTTGTAAAGTGTTGTAACACACTTTCACACTTTTCTAGGGTTTTATTAAATAATTGGGCTTCTTTATGCTTTAATTGGCCTTATTTTGCATCCACAAGCCTCATTTAATGCATCTTTTCAAAGATAATCTCGACATAAACCAACATCCAATCGTAATTCAAGTTTTTTTGGATTGTGTGGCCTAGATTTAGTGTTTTGGGACTCATACACCACCTTGGGTGTATGAGTCCCACCTAGGTTTTAGGGTCTCAATCTGGATTTTACATCATTCTAAGCATTTTTAAAAATGTGTCCCATAGTTAGGCCTAATGGAACTCATATGCCACTTTTGGCGTATGAGTCCCATGTGGCCCAAAATTAAATTTAATTCAAATTCTTGGTAGGATTCTATTCTCCTAGATCTGATGTCAACTTGTAGTGTTATAATTTCAGGAAATTTGGCATAAACAAATATAAATAAAAGTTTATTTCACTCAATTTCATCCCAAGATTTCAAGTATCCGTGCATTATAGCAAATTTATGATCAAGGAAGCATTCAAGAGTTTAAAATATTTTACAAGAGCATTCAAGAGTCTTCAAGAGTTGATTATCAAGTGTTTTGGAGCATTATTCAAGCATCAAGCATCATGTCAAATTCATCTTGCATCATGTTTGTTTTTGAGCTAACATTTGTGATGTAGGGTTTTATGATTCAAGCTAACATTCAATTCAAGATCTACAACATTCAAGAAAGATTCAAGATCTTCATCCATTGGAGCCACTTCATACATGTTTTCAACACTTTATTGCTAGGGTTTGGTGAGTTGCAACATTATATTTTGTGCATTCATCATTTTCCTTTCCCATTTCATTTCATTTCAAGGTTTGATTACCAAAATGGGGTTTGACCAAAGAAAACCCTTTTCCACTAACAAAACAACATTTTCCCCTCTCTTTAATGTGTGATTTGTAGATCTAGGTTGAAGACACATTGAAGAGAAAGTTTGGAGAAAGTTGTCAAAGTTATCACCTTGCATTGGAGATCATTGAAAGACATCTATAGGTCGCAAATAAGAATTTTAGACCCAGAAATCATGTGGAAAGAATAGAGTAGACATTAGAGAGTAGAATCATACTTTGAATTTCTAGAAAATCCTAACTAGATTGATACACCACTTTTGGTGTATGAGTCCCAGTATAGTCAAAATTGTAGATTTCTAGAGTTTAAGACATATCTCTACCAGATTTATGTTCCTACCCAGAAACCCTAATCTGGGACTAAATCGCCTAGCCTAGCATATGAGTCCCAATCATCATTAAATTCAATGTTTTCAACATTTCAAGTCTTCATCTAGGTCTCTTCAGGTTTCTAGGTGCACACTTCTGGTTTCTCGGCTTTCTGTTTTGAATTACATGTTTTTCTAAGTCATTTAGTGAAATCTTGCATTGCATTAGGTATTGCATTTCATTACTTTTTCCAAGCCCTAGCATGGTGGCGAACCCCTCTTTAGTTTCTAATCAGACCCTAGGAAAACCCTATTGCAAAATCTCTTTCTCCCTTGCATATCTTAGATTGAGATCTCTAGGGTTTTCCTTGAATGATAGTGGGAGAAATGTGTTGTTCCATGTCCTAAACCATAAACCAAAACCATTTTACAATTTATCATTTTGGTGAACCTAAATTTAGAACACATCATTTCTGTTTTGGAGTGCATCATAGTCCTAGATCTTGATTGCATTAACTTTGCATTAGGGTTTGCACTAGTTAATTTGCATCTAGGGTTTTCAAATCTTGGATTAGTGAAAGTGTATTAGGTTGCATTTTTTAATCTTGCATTATTGAATATCATTTGAAATATGCATTTTCATTTAGTCTATAGATTATACAAACTAAAAAGCATAGAAAACACTTAAATTTTTCTTAAATTTGTGAAAAATCCCTCACTGGGAATCATACGCCCCTCTGGGTGATTTAGTCCCAGTGTAGATTTTAAAAAACTTTTTTTTATAATTCAAAACTCTTTTTTTGAGCTTTCGTTTGTTGTTGATAACTTTTTGTTTCAATTTACAGAGTTTCTATTTCATTGCATATAGCTTAATTTCATTTGAGTTGCATTTACATCCATCTTGCATTTAGTATCCCTTGCATGATAATGAAGTAAAAAACCAACCCTCATTCACATACAACAATCTAAAAATTTAACTCAAAATTTGTTTGAATCAACACCAAAAATCTACAAGTAAGGTCTCATGTTTCTCATTCAAAGACTCATGAATTGTTACAACAAAAAAACATAAATGAAGTAAAAAAAAAATCATCCATATAGGTTTGATGAAAACCATTGCAAAACTTATGCAAATCTGATTTACAACAGCAAACAAAAAAAAAAAGTATCTCCTTAAATTTGTCTTCTTTCACAATATTCTAGCTCCTTCAACCTACATTCATCATTAGAAATCACTGCTGCAAATAAACCATGAAACCATGAACCTTCTTGCTTTTGTAGTACACCTTCAAACCTACAACAAAAATTTCTTCTTAGTCTCTTTCAACCTTCTTTCAGCTGAAACTCTCAAGCTCCCTTCACATAGATTTCACTAGCTCACTATCTCTACAAATATGGAGCTCACTAGCTCCCTAAACCATGGGCTTCTATGCAAATAGAAATCTGCAACAATGGAGTCTTTGAATCCTCTCTTCAATCTGACAGCATCTCTCCATCTCACCTACAAAAACTCTCAAATCCACCTTCCCAAATTACAAGGCTTGAATATATAGATTTGTGACTGAGGAAAACCGCTATGTTTTTCCAAAACCGCAATTTTTTTGGTCAATTTATACCATTACTACTCCCTCATTCATCTGAATCTTTTAAAATGGTCTTATGGATTTTGTACACCTCCTACTTAGCTTTCTAGAACATTTTGAAATTCTTGATTTCATTATGCTATGAGGAAGTTATGGCCATTTTATTGATACTCGGTCTCACAATTATGATCCAAACATGCAACAACATGCAAATGCATGCAAAGAAAGAAAGTTAACATGAAATAACATGCATACCAAGTGGCCCCACCTAGAAATGAGATGCCAAGATGGAATATTCCACCATTTATGCCTTTGAAACATTTACTAGAGCATAATTCCTCAAATTACATTTACAATTTTTGCCACAAGGAATATTACTAAGTTGCAAATCAAAATATTTATTCTCCTAACCCCTAAGCCATTATTGAAAATAAACCAAATTAAAATAACAATATTTTTTTGTGATGCAAGATTTCCTTACACCCTAGATGCTCTTGCATCAGACATCCGAGGTGGGAAATTTTTTTTGAATATGGATTCACGAAATGGATTTGAGTGGTAGTAACACCCTTTCAAATTGCAAGCAATCCTCAACAAACTCCATCACTTAAATTGGTACCTCTAATTTATTTTTCTTTCTCCTCTTCCAACACTTAGCTGGAGCAAGAAACCTCCTTTTTTGACAAATTTTCACTACATTCATCTCTCCTCTCATGGACTTGTATCCATCATTTACCATCCTCCTCCTAATACCATAAATTCTCCTCTCTACTCTTGTGGGATTCAACCCACCAAAAACCAACCACCTCCACCAAGTTTCACCTATAACATCCTTTAAAAATTCTATATCCAAATATGTATTATCCAAACAATAATCAAAATCTATTGTATCCTTATACAAATATGTAATTGCTACTCCATGGAAATTAGAAATTTCCATCTACATCCTCTCTTCTTGCTTGAAATCCTCTTCTAAACTCACCAAAGAAGGTATAGAATCATTAAAACTAAATTCAAAATGAAAATTTACTTCATTCTTTTCCATTGCCCCAACATCTTTTTCCTCTTTATTCGCTGCAACATCCATCTTCTCACCTCCAATGACAAGTTTTGTAAACTCTTCGTGTTTATCCATCATTTTTCCTTCCAACAACTTGTTGATTCTTTCCATGTCTTCTTTCAACAAGATATCTTCCTCTTCCTCACCAAATTGTTCATCAAACTTAGGACCATCCATGTTTACAATTTTTTATTGCAAACCTTCTTCATCCACTTCACATAATGCACTTCATTCACATGCTATCACTAAAACTTGCACCTCATTATCTTCTCCATTTTTGTGGACTACCCCCACATATTCTTTCTTACATTCAACCCATACCAAATGGATACAACACTCTTTCTTTTCTAATCTTCTCTTTGTTGTCCTCTTTTATGAAAACATTCTTCTTCTCATATCTCCCATCCCATGCTCTCATGTCCTTAACCGTCTTTTCCAATACATCTACTTCGACCTTGAGCTTTTCAAATTCTTCATGATACTTCTTATTTCCACTTCTTCCCAATAATGTTCCCAAAAAAAAATTTTTACGGTCCTCCTCATGACCCATCCCATCCTCTCAAGTATAGACTACCTCACACTCCGAGATCTGTCTATACACTAATCACACACACACCACCACAGGCCCTGGTAAAAACTACCTCACATTCAGCACTCTATCTGCACACTCAGGAGCTCTTGCTCTGATACCACTAATGAATTAAAAAACCAACCCTGATTCACATACTCACAAAAATCTAAAAATGTAACTCAATACGGTCCTCCTCATGACCTATCCCATCCTCTCAAGTATAGACTACCACATACTCGAAGATTTGTCTATACACTAATTACACACACACCACCACAAGTCCTGGTACAAACTGCCTCACATTCGACACTCTATATGCATACTCAGGAAATCTTGCTTTGATACCACTAATGAAGTAAAAAACCAACCCCGATTCACATACTCACAACAATCTAAAAATGTAACTCAAAATTTGTTTGAATCAAAACCAAAAAATATGCAAGTAAGGTCTCATGTTTCTCATTCAAAGACTTACCACTAATGAAATAAAAAACCAACCCTCATTGACATACTCAAAACAATCTGAAAAATGTAACTCAAAATTTTTTTGAATCAACACCAAAAATCTGCAAGGTCGGTCTCATGTTTCTCATTCAAAGACTCATGAGTTGTTACAACAACAAAGCATAACTGAAGTACAATATTTTGCAGCCATATAGGGCTGATGAAAACCATTACAAAACTTATGCAAATCTGATTTACAACAGCAAACAAAAGAAAAAAAAATATCTCCTTAAATTTGTCTTCTTTCACAATATTCTAGCTCCTTCAACCTATATTCATCATTAGAAATCACTACTACAAATAAACCATGAAACCATGAACCTTCTTGCTTATGTAGTACACCTTCAAACCTACAACAAAAATTTCTTCTTAGTCTCTTTCAACCTTCTTTCAGCTGAAATTCTCAAGCTCTCTTCACATAGAATTCACTAGCTCACTATCTCTCCAAATATGGAGCTCACTAGCTCCCTAAAACATGAGCTTCTATGCAAATAGAAATATGCAACAATGGAGTCTTTAAATCCTGTCTTCAATCTGACATCTCCCCATATCACCTACAAAAACTCCCAAAGCCACCGTCCCAAATGACAAGGCTTGAATATATAGATTTGTGACTGAGGAAAACCACTATGGTTTTCCAAAACCACAAAAAAAAACCCGTCACTTTTTTCCATTACTACTCCCTCATTCATCTAAATATTTAAAAATGGTCTTCTAGTTTTGTGTACCTCCTTCTCAGCTTTCTAAAAAAAATTGAATTTTTTTATTTTGTTATGATATGAGGAAGTTATGGCCATTTTACTAATATTGGGTCTCATAATTACGACCTAAACATGAAACAACATGCAAAGCTTGTGGCCAACATGCAATTGCATGCAAAGAAAGAAATCGAACATGCAATAGTTGTTGGCCCACAGTTGTCGTTGCAAAAAAAGATCGACCCTGTTAATGCCTGATACAACCATCAAAGTTAATGGATCCACGGGAGGCAGTTAGTCCATGTCACAAATCTCGAGTGGAACATTGACCATCTGCCAACAAACTCCCCCTCAACATTACTTGAGGGGATTCAAACCCAGCACCTTTGGCACTGATACCACTTGTTAGCCCACAGTTGTCATTGCACTAAAAGATTGACCCTGTTAATGTTTGATACAACCATCAAAGTTAACGAATCCACGGGAGGCTGTTAGTCCATGCCACGAATCTCGAGGGGAATGTTGACCATCTGCCAACATGTCTTTTGAAATATTTTTCTTGTTGAATTTGGTCTTTTAATTTCTAATTGTATTTTTTGATTTTCTTGATTATATCCAGAGCACACAAGAGTTCACCTTCTAAATCAACTTCACACTCTTGTTCATCATCTTCATCCACAAAGAAATCTCTTTCTTCATCATCAATCTCAACAATAAAATCATATTTTCTTTCATCAAGTTTTTGTTCATCTGTACTTACAATAAAGTCCTTTTTTCCAAAACTCTCAACTACAATACCATTCTTTTTATCACACTTTATATCAAAATTCATAGGAGACTCATGTAACAACTCATCACATGACTTTACTGGGATTTTTTGTTCAACCTTTTGCTTGGCTTCTTTCTTTTCTCTATTTCTTCTACACTTTCCCATGGTACTCCACTATCAGGACCTACCCAAGCTAGTTAGACTTCAATAGGGAACCTATTCTCTAATACCACTTGTTGGAGTATGGACAACACTGAGAGGGGGAGGGGGGTGAATCAGTGTTGTAGATATACTAATAGAACTTTTTGCACCTTTTAACTTACAAGACAAAGAAAGATAGTGAATTCAAAGATCTATCAAACACATATATACAAGTATGATTAGGGAACAAATACAAAGATAGACAATATGAACCATAACACATATTTTTGATAAGTGGAAAACCCTCATGGGGTAGAAAAACCACTCAGAATTGCCTCACTGGATTATCAAAAATTCCTCGTTGGAAAAGCTTCGTTGGCTTACAAATTCCTCACTGGAAACACAAGCCTCACTAGAAAAACACAAGCCTCACTGGCAACACCAATCTCAATACAAGAAGATAAACACAGAGTACTACGCTATCTACATCAATATCACTAGTTATAGATGACTTCTATAACTCAGATACAAAACACCTTATCTCTCCTTCACAGGACCACCATATATTCAATACAGAAGAATATTACTCTAACATCATAGAACAAATATGAACAATGAATAGTGTATCATGTCTACATCTTCATGAACAAAGTATACATCAATTCTTAATAACTATATGAGACCAATACCAACAAAACAATAAAGTTAATCACATCTTCACCATCACATATTTCTACATCTTTTGACTTTGTCATCTATTTTCACATCTTCTCTCACATCAAACATAATCCTCTGTCATGTTGCTTTTGATATATTGATATTCTATAGGCACTGTCATAAAACTCTCTATGTGTATTGCCTTCTTACTACAAGATATTAGCTTTTATTTTTCACACAGTCCATCATCAAAAAAATCTATGACAAATAGTTCAAAAAATATATATATTAAAATATATCTTCATTGCTATGTTTTCAACCTTCTTAGCCAACTCAAAAACCACATTGTATCTTTCTTTTAAAAAAAACTACTATTACACCGTTCAAAAATAGTTATATAATCCTAACTGCAGTTTAAACAGAAAAAAAATGTTTAGAAAACCGCCAAAGAGAAGTCTCATGGAATGGCCATTGAAAAACTTAAACACCTTTAAACATAGGTTGTTGATCAAACCTTTCACATTTAAATTCTATCCTTGGATTTTATTTTTGGAACTATGTAGACCAACTATTTCAGTTTCCCTAGGAATGGGGCCGATCAAATGCATGTTGAGGAACCCTTAATGTCATTACTTAAGTGATGTTGACTTGTGATAGTAATTCATCGAAGAATTAGAACAAAAATATGCATTAGTCTTATGTTGGTTGGGACCTAGTGCATAAGAAAGATCATTTAGGGTTTTAGGTTACAAACACTAATGCATGAAATCTCATAAACCTCCTTTCATAGACTTGTAACAAATTCTTGATGACTGGTATTGACTGATAAAAGCAACATTAGCTCCTAATTATTGTATCATCATCATGAACCTGTTACTAAGTTATCGTGAACCCTTATGAAGCATGGATAACATGACTAAACCAAATGAAACATGAAGGAACTCCTGATCTCCTGACCCAACTTTGGTATTCAATAGCATGCATCACTAACATAATTAATTTAACTTGCAACAACATAAACATCATACTTTTGACTGCATCAAACTCTTTGTTCATTATCCCTGATTACAAACATAAGCTCCCATTCTCTGCAAGTCATGCAATGCACAACACCATGTAAATAATGAAGCAACTGAATATTCAACTGAAAACATACAACTTGCACCTTATTCATACATCCTACACCTTGACACACTTCCTGGAATGATAGAGAATATAGAGAATGAATGCTCTAATGAGGGAGACATCTAACAAGCAACCTTGTGATACCTTGAAGAAACTCACTCATCACAACTTAACACATGAACACTATGATGTCCTGACACCTGCAGAGGTGATGAACACTCCAAACACTCTATGCATGAACATAGTATGATGTCATACTGAAGACAACCTATAACAAAGCTCCCCTTTCCATTTTGCTTCATGAATATAATCAGATTTTCTAATCAAGACAACTATACACTCTTACAACAAGATTTTGTGAACAATCCTTTTGAATACATCAAGCACTAATACCATCAACACTAAATACCTTGAAGTATCATCAATACCAACACTGCCTTTGAACAACTTGGACATGAATGTGTAGATGAATGAACAACAAGTATCAATACCTCTCAGATCCATGCACCTCTTAGATGTATCAAGAATATGAACATATCATTTGTCACATGCACCTAAACATGACTTGAAGCAATTATGTGCCTTAACTAGCATGAAACACCTTTGACATCAATGACAAAACAATGCCACTGCCAACAAGACAAGGTATGTTCAAATTTTGCAAAAGTGTCTTTAGAGTTTGAAGAAGCAATAAATCAAGTTGATGAATCTAATAAACTGATTATCAATCTAAAGATAGAGATAAAAGAAGTAAAAAGGATAGTTGATTTTACAAAATCTAACCTTGAAGTCAAAACTAGTGAATGTTTAAAACTTGAGTTAGACATAGTCTCTTTGAGAAAGGAATTGAAAGAAGCATCTTCTAAGTTGCACAAGAATCTGTTGTTCAAAAAGAGTAGTGATTGTTTGAATGACATGTTGAGCAAACAAAATCATCACATGTAACACCCCCGCCAAGAACCCTAGAGGACAAAACCTAAACAACAAAAAGCGAACAATTTTTTTTATTACATGTGATATGTTGCACGATTGAAATTTAACAATAACTTAATTACTATCCTATGTCCTCTAGGGTGCATGACTGCATTACCTAATTCCCATTAACCAAATTACAAAACCATATAACTTAGAAATAGCTATATTCTAATCAACATTAAGAATCACATTACTCATCACATATAATCAAAGAACCATGAGGTATAATCATGAATTAAAAATTTAAGAATAATTGATTACATAACTCTTACATACATGAGATACATCAGTTCATTTTTACAATTACAATTGTACAAAAATACTTCCTCGATACAAGTGAGGAGTGCTCAACATATGATACATGATAAAGATATAATACATTTACAAGTACAATGATCAAACTCCCAAGAGTAGATGCAATGTAGAAGTCAATGGATCAAATGAAGTCACCACACCACATACAAGAAGGGAACCCAATGGAGAATGTAACACATTCCACCCATCCATGTGAACCCAAAGGTTCACCCCCCGTGCTAGGAGGTAACAAAGGGCCCCACCATAACTGATAGACAAGGATAAAGACATGACAATATAGACATAACTCACAAGAACAAGAAGAAGACCATCAACAAATAATAGTGAATAAACTTCCCGAGGCACAAGTATATCCAAGGTAAAACATCAAGCAAAGGATCTCATGGTTTCTGTAGGGGAAGTGTCATCACATAGTCAGACATAGGTAATCCAGGTAGATCTTCCTAGGCCCCAACCCCCATCTCGGGTTATCCTGGTAGCCTCTACCAATCTTTGGCCAATCAACCTACCTCTTGTGAAGATGAATTAGTCGATTATGCCATTCTAGGCCTTCTTGTCTCACCTCAAGCCTAAACGAGCACTTGAACCTAAGCGGGTTATAAACTTATCTTGTTTAATGTTTGAGCTACCCATTCCCCCCTAGTTTATTTTTATGTTTTCACTTGTTACAAAACTTCCACATGGGTTATCAAGGTGCCCCTTTGGGCACTAACCCCAATTGGAAGCCACCCCCCTACTGACCACCAAAAATAATAGAAACTGAAAACAAGGCCACTTGCACAACAAAAAAACACAAATGAATCACATTGCGAGGCATTACCCATCCCGCTCTCATAGTCCATAACATCAATCGTAAAGACAAGTATATTATGCAAGGTGATCGGCCATCAAAACATAATCAAGATAAAATTTCCCCACATCAAGTTAAACAATTAAATTCATCACGAGAACATAACATCCTAGCCTTTGGAAGACTCAAATCCAATTCACAAGATAACATAGAATGAGCATACTCCACAATTTACTTTCACAACCTACCCATTCACATAATTCATCTCAATATAACAATCACTAATAACAAACATAGATACAGGGAAGGGTTAGAAGAAGTTCATTTTATAGCATTCAATTAATCAACTAAGCATGACTCTATATTCAATATGTATATATATTAAATTTCTACCAGTCCAATTATAAATGGAACGAACTTGTCTATAATAGATTATTTTCTATTTTCTTCTAAATCTCAGTAACAGGGCAGCAAGATTTACTTAAAACCCAACTATTTAATATACCTAAATATGCATCCATAAACATGTATATATATATAAATATATACATATATATATATAAATTACTATATATATATACATACAATTATGTATTTAAATATGAAGAATCAAGAAAATTATATTACATATATTTATTTATATATTTACAGTCACTTATGTTGAAAGTACACCGAATTTATAATAATCAAACAATGCTATGTGTTGTTCACAGCTGACATTGCATGAGGAATATATATAACTAATGAATTAAAACATGAGCTTCTATGCAAATAGAAATATGCAACAATGGAGTCTTTAAATCCTCTCTTCAATCTGACATCTCCCCATATCACCTACAAAAACTCCCAAACTCCCAAGAGTAGATGCAATGTACAATGATCAAACTCCCAAGAGTAGATGCAATGTAGAAGTCAATGGATCAAATGAAGTCGCCACACCACGTACAAGAAGGGAACCCAATGGAGAATGTAACACGTTCCACCCATCCATGTGAACCCAAAGGTTCACCCCCCATGCTAGGAGGTAACAAAGGGCCCCACCATAACTGATAGACAAGGATAAAGACATGACAATATAGACATAACTCATAAGAACAAGAAGAAGACCATCAACAAACAATAGTGACTAAACTTCCAGAGGCACAAGTATATCCAAGGTAAAACATCAAGAAAAGGATCTCATGGTTTCCGTAGGGGAAGTGTCATCACATACATAAAATTACTATATATATATACATAAAATTATGTATTTAAATTTGAAGATTCAAGAAAATTATATTACATATATTTATTTATATATTTACAGTCACTTATGTTGAAAGTACACCGAATTTACAATAATCAAACAATGCTATGTGTTGTTCACAGCTGACATTACATGAGGAATATATATATATATTTATTTATTTATTTATTTATTTATTTATATTTATATATTTATATTTAAATTTTATAGAGGTATTTAATATCAACCAAATTAAAGACAAATATCCAGTATTTGAATAACATACTACGCCACTATCGCTATCATTTGATACACAAGGAAGAAGGCTGCAGACTTAGATTTTATCGAGGGTAAACTACAGATGAACTACAAATGACAAGGTGTTTAGAGATAACTTAACGAGTTCTAAGAATTAATTACAGATGATCAAGGTTCATTGGACTTTACTATACACCCACATAGCCACATAAACTATCGGTTCACTTTAGCATGAAACACTTTAGCATAAAATATCAACAATAGGTAATCAGGAAATAACTTGACTATTTAGGGAAAATCACGAATTTCACTAGGGATGACTCGATTCATGCAAATAGCAAGAGTATTGCCTCAAACTCTAGAACATATTTCAATGCAGATTGCTATATAAGGCGCCTAAGTTGCAACAATCTTGAGGAAAGTTAATGTATTTCTATTGATGGATGTTTAGAATAAAAAAAACAAGAAAACACAAAGACTAGTTAACGAATTTTCCAAGAGGAAGCAGCCACCATTAAGGAGAAATATATATAATTTGTGTCCCAAAATACAGGCTTCTTAAGTAAATAGAGAAATGCGTTGGGAATAAAACCAAATGGCTAGAGTATATTATCATTTAGAAGAAAATCATTAAGTTGTTTTTATGTTGATGGTAATGCAAGGAATGTCAACTTTGTCACAATATCATTGTTTTTCTGAAGATCTATTTATTTCCCATGATTTGTTTTGAATACTAAATTCTTTAAGCAAGATTCGATAAATTACAAGGTTTGTTGTCTAACATTGAACATGTTAAATATATTGGTTTTATGACTACGCAAATTTCTCAGGAATCTACATTACCTAAATTTGAACTATAGCATAACGATTTGCACAATAGACCATAAACTTGGATTAAGCCATTTTGGGCATGAAAACATATACAGATCGACAATCAAGACTTATAAACACATTGTCTAAACCACAAGAACACATTGTTTCTACTATTTTTGAACATTCTTTCTTTTAAAGTTTTGTTTTAAATTCAAAATCTGTTAAGCAATGAATCAATACTATACAATAGTTCCACACTAACATTCATTTTCTGGCTAAATGAAACAGGAGAGATAATGGAGGAACTTGGAAAGTTCTCAGAACTAAGCTAAAAATGTTTGTCAGATTCAATACTCCAAGCTGCAGCTCCAGGTTTTCCAAGATCCTACTTAGCAACTCAAGCAACCTCAACTCCCACAGCTACTGTAAACTCCAATACCTTCCAGAACAACTTCTGAGTTTTCCCCAATTCAAGAAAATTCTAGAAAAGAAAAGAAAGCTTCCAGAAAAAACCCCAGAAAACATTCACAGCAAAAAACCAAAAAAAACCAGAATCAGTTTTCCTCCATGAAAAATAAAAGGCCAATTGCCCCTGTGGAGTTAACTCCACTTCCTTTTATTTAATTTTTCGTAACTATTTTATTCCTCCACTAATTCAAATTTTCCTTCCTTTTCAACATTTGTTTAATTCTACCATTCACTTAGCACACACACACTATGCCATTAATATTTCTTTATTATATTAAATTACATATAGAGTTTGCTTATGCAAACATAATAATATATATATATACATACATTTATATTTATATTTATATATATATACATATATATTATTTAAACATCCCATTTTGAATAAAAAGTCTTAATTTAATACCATATTAGATTTAATTTAATTTGAATTTTATATCATTAACCAAGCCTTCAAATTTGAAATTCTAAATAAAAATAAATAATCAAACCAAGCACAAGTCTCAGATATGACACCAAAATCAATCTAACAAATGTCAACCGAAAACATGACGAAGGTTGAACGACCTCATGGAAACGAAACAATACCAACAGACCTCATAGATGGAACAAAACATCGAGAATTCGTCCTTGACGAGGATGATGGCTCAAAGTGGGGGACCCAATGTAACCTCTGAAACAACAACTCCATTGGGATCTGGCACGCTCAGACCTGATAATCAGGTGGAGTCGATTCCTTGTACCTGCATCCTACAACAAAATGAAGGTTTGAACATGTGCATAAAGAAATAATCAATCACACCGTGATGGAGAAATCACAGAGTCGCAGGGCGCTCACAAGTGAGTGATGTGACATTGTTCCCCATCACCAACACATAACAACTGATATCAGAACATGATACACATACATCTAACATTGCATAACATCATCATATCCATGATACTCAAATAAGCAATCAACTAATCTTCTGAACATGGTATAAATAAGAACATCAAATATCACAATGCCATCAATATCATTAAGCTAAGCATCATAATGTTATCAACAGTCACAATATCTACTCATCAAAATATCACCATGTCTGAATAATATCCAGCAGAGTCATAATGTCCATCAAACAATAACATAGGGTCTAACAAACAACATCATAAAGTCTAAATGCAATCTAAGAGGTTGTCCAAACAAAAAAAACTGAGGGGGCATCACATCACAGACACCATAGGACTAGGTTATGAAGAAGGACAATGTTCTAAAGCCAGAAAGACACCTAAAAAGAAGACAGACTTGAGTTTTCATGTTGTTGCTCCTGAAGACAAGAAGAAGACAAAAGATTAGGTCTTTGATAGAAGGAGAAGAAGAGGAGACACCAAGCAACATATTCAATGAGGTACAACTATTCTCAGTTATTGCTATTATTGTCATGTTTATGGCCATAGAGCTCGAGATTGTAGAGTTCACTCAAGAAATGATCTTGTATAGAATACGAATAAGAGTTCTTATAGTTTTCTAAATCAGGGCCTATAATAGTGTCTGTTATAGCTACAATAATGTTGATCACATTGCAATAAATTATAGTAGACAAGTTCTAAATAATGATGCAAGATTCATGAGAAGATATAGACCCTTGATCATGTGTTATAGATCTAATGGTTTTGGACATAGAGCCAAGTTTTACAAAAGCAAGGTGTTAAAATCATTTGAGCAAGACGATACTGTGAACAAGTGAAAGAAGAGACGTATTCAAGTATGGAGAAGAAAACAAGAGAAAGAGAAAGGAAAATCCATGCTTGTGCTTCATGCACAAGAGGCATCACCAAGTGCATAAGAAGAAGCGGGATCTCAGGGGGAGTAGATTAGTGTATTATTATTTAACCCCTTAACAAGAAGTTTGATGATAGACAAGGTTACAAAACTATAAAGTTATTGTTGCAAGTGCCCTGATAAACATGTATGCAAAATGTAGAAGCATAGATAAGTCACATGAACTTTAAAAGAAATAGAATATTTTTATGTTCAACATGGGTTTGAAATAACAATATAGAAGTTGATAAGAAAATGCAACTAAGCAGTGGTAATTTTAATTACATATGAAAATGAGGACAGAGTCTATTGACAGTTTAGTGCAGTGATTTTATGGTGTATTGCCAGTGACCATTCTTCTTCAACGATTATTTTTCCTTTACAATTGACAGTGTTTAAGGATTCAAATCATTATCTTTACAATAGTATCCTTGCAGTGTTGCTTTGGTTTGATCTATTTTGAGATGACAATATACTATGATATCTCAAGTGATATGCATCTTTTGTGAATAGTGCTACAACAAAATAATAGTGTTGTGGTTACTAGTAGCTTGTCTTATACATTGATCTTGGTGATTTCTTGCTCTATATTTAACAAGATAGTAAAGTGTTTTTTTGTCAAGATTCACACTTGTTGAATAGGAGAAATATTTGAAAGGGACAGTGCCTTTGGGAAGTGCTTGTATATAGTGACAGTGTTATTGTCCTTCAATAGTGGCTTGAGTTTGTGAATTTGATTTGAGAATCTAATGACAATACCCTTGTTTTGCTTGAGACAATACCTTTATTATGAATCTTATATGTTGATGGTGCTTTGATAGTGATAATGCACTTTATTTGATTCAAATGAATGGTACTTATTAAAGATAACAAGTTTGCAGAATTATTAGGGTGTAGTGCTATGCATGAATAATGTTTGTTGGTACTATTCTAGACTTGATAGTCTATTATGTTAGTACAAGACAATGTATATGCACAGTGGTATTGTTTTTTGACAATTGACAGTATGTGTCAAGCATTTCAAATGATTACCATTCTAATAAAAGAATAATGTTGACAATGAATATTCTTGATTCGATAGTGACAACACTTTGTTTTGACAGTATATTGGTACTTGACCTTGAAAAATATATGGTTCTTGATAATGGTATAAAACAATGTTGATAGTGGGAGTAATAAATCCTTGTCCTTATTGTAACAAGGGTAGAAATAAGCTATCTATACTTTTGAAGCCAGGCCAAGGATCCTTCAAGTATTGTGACAGTGTGGGTATTTGATAATGACAATTTTTTGATCTTATAGTGTCAATGTTGCACAAGGTTTGCCTTGTAAGCATTTTATTGCAGTGATATTTAGGATATTAGCTTTGTAGTGATATATGTGGGGTGGAGCACTTTGTATATGTCTATTTGTAGTTGCTTCTATGATGATCTCAGTGATCAGCTTCATAGTCTAGTCTAGGGTAAATTTGCAAGTTGCAAGTCTCTTTTTTATTTATGGTACTGATTCTGGGTTTTTGAACAATATTATGTGTTCAAACAATGCAATGCAAATGATGTTCTTTCTTCTCAGATTACTTTTTTTCTAATAGTGAGTTATCAATTACATAAAGTTGGATGTGGAGACCATTCACTTTCTTGGATAATGGTGAACATCTTCTTAATGAAATTGCATAGTGTGTTAATGTTCAATGGTTTGGGTATCACTGGTCTTTGACAATATACATTTTCTAGTGGTTTTACAACACTTGGATGTCATTCTTCCAACATACAATAGTTGTTTCTTATGGCTTTAGTTTAGTCAATGCTAATTTAGTGCTTCTATGTTTACCTACAAGTTATAGTGCCCCGTGTTGTATGTTTCAGTAGTTCTTGACTTTTGGTAGTGATATGGTGTCAGCATTGTATACTGATAAGATTGATAATCTTGTTGGTATTATGCATGTGATGATCTCTTATATGATGAAAAGAAATCTAACATTGTTTGGTCACAGAGATAATACTATGCATTATTGTTATTGATGGCTTCTTATTCTTGATGATTCTTGATGACAGTGGAACAGTTGGTTGTATCTTTGTTCTTTAACAGTAACTGTGGCTTTGATATTGGCTTTTATTTAACAATGAAGTTTGAGGGGATGATATTATTCTTCTGAAGACATCTTGTTCCCTTTGGAATACATTGATGCAGGCCTTGACAAGGCAGAGATAGGTGATTGTTACTTCATGTTGGTTTGATTGGTATCTAACAGTGACAGTTCTTTGAAAGTGTGAAAGTGATGTTGCTTATGTTGCTCATGTTCATGCCTCTTACACATATTTTTCTCATGCTTCTTGACTATATTCCTAGAGATGTATTTATTCCTCAACATGACAGTATATTTTTCACAAGGGGAGTAATTATTTTCAACCAGGAGCCCTTTGTCATTGCTGTCAAAGGGGGAGAACACAATTTTGAATGGATGAAGCAAATTTTTTGGATGTTGACATCAATGCCAAAGGGGGAGTTTTTTGGTAGTGGCATTTTTTTGTCATTGATTTCAAAGGTGTTTCATGTTAGTTAAGGCACATGATTCATGTTAGTTAAGGCACAAAATTGCTTCAAGGTCTTGCTGCTTCAAGTCATGTTTAGGTGCATGTGACAAATGATATGTTCATATTCTTGATACATCTAAAAGGTCCATGGATCTGAGAGGTATTGATACGTGTTGTTCATTCATCTACACATTCATGTCCAAGTTGTTCAAAGGAAGTGTTGGTATTAATGATACTTCAAGGTATTTGGTGTTGATGGTATTAGTGCTTGATGTATTCAAAAGACTTGTTCACACAATCTTGTTGTAAGAGTGTACAATTGTGTTGATTAGCACATTTGATTATATTCATGAAGCAAAATGGAAAGGGGATATTTGTTATAGGTTTTCTTCAGTATATCATCATACAATGTTCATGCATAGCTCTTTGAAGTGTTCATCACCTCTGTAGGTGTCAGGACATCATAGTGTTCATGTGTTAAGTTGTGATAAGTGAGTTGCTTCAAGGTATCACAAGGTTGATTGTCAGATGTCTCCCTCATTAGAGCATTCATTCTCTATCTTCTCTATCATTCCAGGAAGTGTGTCAAGGTGTAGGATGTATGAATAAGGTGCAGGTTGTATGTTTTCAGTTGCTTCATTCTTTACATGGTGTTGTGCATTGCATGACTTGCAAAGAATGGGAACTTATGTTTGTAATCAAAGATAATTTATAAAGAGTTTGATGCAGTTAGAAGTATGATGTTTATGTTGTTGCAAGTTAAATTGATTATGTTAGTGATGCATGCTATTGAATACTAAAGTTGGTTTAGGAGATTAGGAGTTCCTTCATGTTTCATTTGGTTTAGTCATGTTATCCATGCTTCATAAGGGTTCATGATAACTTAGTAACAAGTTCATGATGATGATACAATAATTAGGAGTCAATGTTGCTTTTATTTGTCAGTGGTCATCAAGAATTTACTACAAGTCTATGAAAGGAGGTTTATGAGATTTCATGCATTAGGGTTTGTAACCTAAAACCCTAAATGATCTTTCTTATGCACTAGGTCCCAACCGGCATAAGACTAATACATCTTTTTGTTCTAATTATTCAATGACTTACTATCACAAGTCAGCATCACTTAAGTAATGACATTAAGGGTTCCTCAACATGCATTTGACCGGCCCCATTCCTAGGGCAACCAACATAGTTGGTCTACAGAGTGCCAAAAATAAAATCTAAGGATAGAATTTAAATGCAAAAGGTTTGATCAACGACCTATGTTTAAAGGTGTTTAAGTTTTTCAATGGCCATTCCCTAAGACTTCTCTTTCACGATTTTCTAAACATTTTTTCTGTTTAAATTGCAGTTAGGATTATAACTATTTTTGAACAATGTAATAGCAGTTTGTTTTTGAAGAAGGATACGATGTGGTTTTAGAGTTAGCTAAGAAGGTTGAAAACATAGCAATGAAGATATATTTGAATATATATATATAGAACTATTTGTCATAGATTTTTTTGATGATGGGTTGTATGAAAAAAAAAAAGCTAAGATCTTGTAGTAAGAAGACAATGCACAAATAGAGTTTTATGACAGTGCCTATAGACTATCAATATATAAAAATCAGTATGATAGAGGATTATGTTTGATGTGAGAGAAGATGTGAAAAGAGATGACAAAGTCAAAGATGCAGAAATATGTGATGGTGAAGATGTGATTAACTTTATTGTTTTATTGGTATTGGTCTCATATAGTTATTAAGAACTATTGTATACTTTGTTCATGAAGATGTAGGCATGATACACTACTCATTGTTCATATTTGTTTTATGATGTTAGATTAATATTCTTCTATATTGAATATATGGTGGTCCTGTAAAGGAGAGATAAGGTGTTTTGTATCTGAGTTATAGAAGTCATCTATAACCAGTGATATTGATGTAGACAGAGTAGTACTCTATGCTTATCTTCTTGTATTGAGATTGGTGTTGCTAGTGAGGCATTTGTAGCCTGTGAGGCTTGTGTTGCTAGTGAGGCTTTGCTAGTGAGGAATTTTTTGATAAGCTAATGAGGCAATTTTGAGTGGTTTTTCTACCCCATGAGGATTTTCCACTCATCAAAACTGTGTGTTTTGGTTCATATTTTCTATCTTTGTATGTGTGCCCTAATCATACTTGTATATACATGTTTGATAGATCTTTGAATTCACTATCTTTCTTTGTCTTGTAAGTTAAAAGGTGTAAAAAGTTATATTAGTTTATCTACAACACTGATTAACCCCCCCTCTCTAAAAATAACATGCATACCAAGTGGCCCCACCTAGAAATGAGATGCCAAAATGGAATATTCCATCATTTATGCCTTTGAAATATTTACTAGAGCATAATTCCTCAAAAATTACATTTGCATTTTTTTCCACAAGGAATATTACTAAGTTGCAAATAAAAATATGTATTCTCCTAACCCCTAAGCCCTTATTGAAAATAAACCAAATTAAAATAACAATACTTTTTTGTGATGCAATATTTCCTTACACCCTGGATGCTCTTGCATCACATGAGCTTTTCTACTCGGTGTCCTATTTCTAATACTATAGTGAGATCAAGTTAGAGACTCATGTCATCTGGAAATAGTATAATCATCATGGATATTGGGTTATCCAGATCTTTCACTACTAGTTTTCACACTAGTTCACTAGGTATGGACCATACGCTTAACAATTCCTTGCCTTCAAGTAGTGTGACACATGTTGAAACAATGGTTGCTCCAATTTCACAAGAAAACATAATGAAAATCCATGAAGACTTATCAAACCTATGAAATCAAATAAGTACTGAGAACATTTCAACTACCACCATCCCTACCATAGATAACATTCATCACATGCTTGAAAGTGAAGACGGAGTTGACCTTGTACGTAATACAGTTCAGATCTTTGGAAAACACCTTACCTCAACCACTAGTTGTCCTTTACCCTCCAAAAATTTCACAAGCCAAGGAGAAATTTAAATTCCTCCTTCCAAAACAATTACCTCTATTCCTACCTATACCAACCCTCAAGTTACAATAACAATGCAACCTACTAGCAATGTGATTCCTTCCTTAGGTATTTCTTCTAGCATTTGTAGTACCTTTGTGGAATCACGCGCCATATCTCGTATCACCTTACCACCTATAAGAATTCTATTCACTTGTCCTTCGAACACATACACCCCTCCACCATCTTCACCTCCATCTCACAATACAAAAAATGACCCTCTCATAAACCAACTTTTGCAAACCGTTTCATCCCTTCAAAAGAAAGTTTCCACTATCAACCAAAATCAAAATGGCCCACCTACATATTATGTCAAAACTAGTCCCTTGTCCTTGGAGATATTGCGAACACTAATTCCACAAGGTGTAGAGGTGCCTAGATTTGAGAAATATGGAGGGAAAGTAGATCCTTCTAACCATGTTTCCACTTATACCGCCTTATGTAGTGACTTTATTCTTTACGATAAACTCTTGGCTAAAATTTTCCCTAGATCCTTGGAGGATACTACCTTAGAATGGTTTTCTTCATTATTGAACAACTCAATCCATTCATTCAATGAACTTTTTGAGGCATTTATCAACCATTTCCAAGTGCATATGACTCATAAGATGACCTTGGCCGATATGTTGAGATGTAAGAAAAAAGAAGAAGAAAATATTACCGACTTTATTTCACGCTATCCATCTCTTTATTCCCAAATCAATGTAAAGGTTTTGAATCCTCACCTTCAAAAGATGTTCATAGAGAATTTGGAAAGTAAGATACAAGATAAGCTTACCATGATGAATTTCCCCTCCTTCATGCACTTATGTATTACCCTCCATGATTATCAAAACTCGGTTTATTAGTCATGATGCAAAATCCACCTCTAGCCGCACTAAGAAGTCCAAGTCCACAAACTAGAACAATTATCAACCTTTTAGAAAACAAAATAAAGGCTTCCTTCAACTTAATCCCCCTCAACAAACAAATCAACATTTTGATACCCAAGTAGCTATTGTAAAAGTGATGATACCCTTTAACTATGGCGACCCAAAAAGGCAATTCACTCCCCTGCCCGATACCCTTCATAATACAATGTCACACCTTTTAGAATAGAAAATGATTAATTTTCCTCCCATGAAAACTCTCCATCCTAATAAACCATTACCCAAAAACTATAGACCAAATTCTTACTATCATTATCACTGAAAAAATGGATGCGATATGGAACATTGTAAGCGTCTTAAACATCTTGTGCAAGACTTCATTGATTCTGGTTGGCTTTCCATTGGAGGTATTAATGATCAAGGAAATAATTTTGTTGCCCCTCCTAACTAAAACTTGCAAATATTTACCAACCCTATGCCTAATCATAATATTTCATTTGTCAAAGATATTGAAACTAAAAAAGTATGATGTGATGAATGTTGACACGAATAATGACAACAATTTGATACTTTTCAAAACGATCCTATAATACTGATCCTATGGATGATATGGTTGGATTGATCGAATTCACACCTCATAAGGGCCAAACTAAAATTCCTCTTGATATTTCTTTCTCCTCACAAGATATACTTAAACATGCATCTGTTGGTCCTCTTACATTGTCGGTCGAATCTGAAAGCAAGTCCACTAATATGATTGTTACCCATAATTTTTCCTTGAATCTCTATTCAAGATGTTAGCTTATTGTTTTGCATAAGTCATGAAATAAGCTTAGTTCTCATTGGTGATCTTTTTTCATTCACTTCAAACTTGGGTCATTTTTTGTTCGGTTTGTCGAACCTCCCATTTTATTGCCAACCTTATTTTTCCCTTCATTGGGCAGGTTTTTCCTCTAACACTCAAACTCCTTTTTCTTTTCCCAAAGTGAAATGCACAAAAAGGATTGATTCAAGAGTTAAAGTTGGAAACTTCATCCATAGGTTATGCTTCGGGTGACATTTTCTAAGCTATTTTGAACCTGGGTGGGGTTTTATTAAGTTATGCGAACCATAGGTTTTTCCACCTATGAAGGATTATAGTGGTTAAACCAAATTATTGTCAATACGATTACTTAATTGTGATGTTATATAGAAGAAAGCCAATATTTTCCAAGCACCACATAAACAAAAACTAGCAAATCATACATGTAAAAACATAGATAATACCAAAAAGATAAATTTTATTTATAAAATTTTTTAAATTGTGTTGGTATAACCATAATCGAATGGTTCAAGTATAAAAAATTGGGTTGGAGAACACAAAAAGAGGCAAAAAGGAAGATATTTCAGGTTCAAAGGGTAAACATCAGGACATAGATTCTCTCAGTAACAACTTGCAGGCATTCAATTTGGGCAAGTGAAAGCAGGTTCTCATGTGACTGGAGAAACTGCACGAACAACCCGATGCCATTCCTCACTACTCCAATGCATAGTAAAGCCATGACCTCCTCTGGAGTCTCGTCCTAAATGGCTGATGCAATGCAAATGGCATCGTCTACCAGCCCAGTTCAAGGATAGTAGTTGAGCCCGTTTATCGCCACCCTGATGCGGTGATGGAACTCAGGCTTCACCAAACACTCCAATGCCCTCACACCCTAATCTTGGCAACCAAAAGTTCTAACAATGGTGTAGATAAATCGCTCCAGCATGGTGGTATTGTGCACATGAGCTTGGCTTAGAAACACCTCCCCCGGGATGCTTCAAAGCACCTCTTCTTCCACCTCACTCTACACCACAAAGACCTCTTTCAGTTGATTAGAAATATGCCTGAATAGAGGATTGCACTCAATCTCTTCCAGAAAAATGTAGGTTTTTGCATAATTTCCATCGCTTTGGGAGTTCACCATATTGGATGCAATTGATGTTGGGAGAGAAATGACATTGCTTGAATTTATAGAATTTTCCTTAGACATGGGTGCATTCATTCAAGATTGATAAGATGTGAATTCAATTCACATTTATGATTAGCTTGTGTCGATTGAATTACAATTCTTCATCAGACAGCTCACACGTGCTACCGCTTGGTTTCCTTATACGTTGTATTAAAGATTAATAAAATGATTGGTCCTTTGGCGGCCATTGCTCGGGTGACGATCGATATTCTCTGTCAATATCAATTCTTGGAAAAATTTCCAATTGTCTTATCAATTTCTTGATAAACATTCAGGATACAAGAGGTCACTAATTTGGTAATAGCTTTAGTGTCCATTCGATGGCTTTAGCCACATAAAGTGAAACATAGATTAGGGGACCTTTTGAAGAAATCTTCCTGAATAAATCTAGGGGTGTTTTTCTCAAGGAGGAATGATATTAATTACAGTCTGCAATAGTTTATAATTTGTGTGTTATAAATTGAAAGATTTGAAGTATGAAAACCTGTGTGTTATGTGTATGGTTAGTTGTGTTTTCTTTGAAGAATGGGCTATCTATCTCTCATTTATTGCAGTATGATCTATTCACATTGGTTTGATTTGATAGTAATGATTTTAAATCTTTGTATTGATCATACATGGTTTTGTTTCTGCCCTCGCGCTAGTTTCATATTTATGAGCTAGAATTAGTCACCTTTTTTGCTTTCTGGCTAAAAGAACATGTTTCCGTAGGATAGATTAATTCATTGAAGATCTTGTGAGGGAGTTGTACCTCAATAAAATTTAGAGAAAATCCAAAAATGCAATTGTGTGCTTTTCAGAGCTATTAGTGGATTCATATCAATGCCTATCTGGTTCTAGACTCATTTCTTAATTTATCTATTGAATTCTATTTCATTCGCTAACAAATTTTTGGTGACTCCACTGGGGAAAATTAGTCAGAAGTTTGACAATTGACATTATGTCATGCAACAAAATGGTACTTCCACATAATGATGTATTCCCTATTTTGCAACCAGATTTAGATTGGGTTGGAGCAAAACAAGAAGATATCATTTCATAATTAAATACACTCGTGTGGAGGTACAAAGCAGGTGCAGATTATATGTGGTGAACCTTGTCTGGAGCAGGCCCAACAACCACCTACATTGATTGAACCACCCCAAGATTGATATTTGAATATTATGACCCACCTCGTCATAATAATCATCAGCCTAATCTGCCACCACATCAACCAAGGGACCCACCTACATATTGGCCTCAAAATCCACCTCTGGCTTGCCCACCATAGTAATATTATTTTCCTAACCTTACTCTAGGTGAGTTGGCGACTCTATTTGTTGTTTATGGCTTCAAATATCTAGTGCAACCAAGTTGGCCCCCTTGCTTTATCACAATATCATGACCTACCTAAAGAATCCTGAAGGGGATTTCCTAAATTCTCAAGTTAGAATGAACAAGATCCTGAAGACCATATTTTAGCTATGATAGTTATGAGCGCAGTTTTAGGCATCTAGGATGAAGATGTGTTTGTACGGGTTTTTATTGAAAGTATGATTGAGAAAGCTACTGAATGGTTTAGAGGACTGGAAAAGGGAAGCATCACTGGTTGACATGTTCTTAAGACAAAATTTCTCCAATGCTATGAAATTCCAACTAATATTGTAGCTACCCTGTGTCATTTTTTTTTAGATTATGAAAAATAGAGCTGAAGTGATGAGGGATTTTGTCTACCATTTCAACCAGTCTCTCCAAAAGATTCTTGCCCCAGAAAATCCCAACACAAAGATTAAGTACCACATATTCATTTATGCTCTTGAACCAGACATACAATTACTCCTGAAAAGAGATAAAATTTGAGGAATTGAGCAAGCTCAGCAAGAGGCAGTGAAGGTTGACGATGATTTCTTTGTAGTTGGAAAGTGGAAAGTAAATTCAAGTATGAGAGTTCATATATATGTAGATGAATGAACAACAAGTATCAATACCTCTCAGATCCATGCACCTCTTAGATGTATCAAGAATATGAACATATCATTTGTCGCATGCACCTAAACATGACTTGAAGTAGCAGGACCTTGAAGCAATTATGTGCCTTAACTAACATGAAACACCTTTGATATGAATGACAAAACAATGCCACTGCCAACAAGACAAGGTATGTTCAGATTTTGCAAAAGTGTCTTTAGAGTTTGAAGAACCAATAAATCAGGTTGATGAATCTAATAAACTGATTATCAATCTAAAGATAAAGATAAAAGAAGTAAAAAGGATAGTTGATTTTACAAAATCTAACCTTGAAGTCAAAACTAGTGAATGTTTAAAACTTGAGTTAGAAATAGTCTCTTTGAGAAAGGAATTGAAAGAAGCATCTTCTAAGTTGCACAAGAATCTGTTGTTCGAAAAGAGTAGTGATTTTTTGAATGACATGTTGAGCAAACAAAAGCATCACATGTAACACCCCTGCTGAGAACCCTAGAGGACAAAACCTAAACAACAAAAAGCAAACAATTTTTTTTTATTAAATGTGATATGTTGCACGATTGATATTTAACAATAACTTAATTACTATCATATGTCCTCTAGGGTGCATGACTACATTACCTAATTCCCATTAACCAAATTACAAAACCATATAACTTAGAAATAGCTATATTCTAATCAACATTAAGCATCACATTAGTCATCACATATAATCAAAGAACCATGAGGTGCAATCATGAATTAAACATTTAAGAATAATTGATTACATAACTCTTACATACATGAGATACATCAATTCATTTTTACAATTACAATTGTACAAAAATACTTCCTCAAATTGATACAAGTGAGGAGTGCTCAACATATGATACATGATACATGATAAAGATATAATACATTTACAAGTACAATGATCAAACTCCCAAGAGTAGATGCAATGTAGAAGTCAATGGATCAAATGAAGTTGCCACACCACATACAAAAAGGGAACCCATTAGAGAATGTAACATGTTCCACCCATCCATGTGAACCCAAAGGTTCACCCCCCGTGCTAGGAGGTAACAAAGGGCCCCACCATAACTGATAGACAAGGATAAAGTCATGACAATATAGACATAACTCACAAGAACAAGAAGAATACCATCAACAAACAACAGTGACTAAACTTCCAGAGGCACAAGTATATCCAAGGTAAAACATCAAGCAAAGAATCTCATGGTTTCTGTAGGGGAAGTGCCATCACATAGTCAGACATAGGTAATCCAGTTAGATCTTCCTAGGCCCCAACTCCCATCTTGGGTTATTCTAGTAGCCTCTACCGATCTCCGACCCCTCATGCCAACTATGTGGAATCAACCTACCTCTTGTGAAGACGAATTAGTCGATTATGCCATTCCAGGCCTTCCCATCTCACCTCAAGCCTAAACAAGCACTTGAACCTTTAAAGCGAATTATAAACTTATCTTGTTTAATGTTTGAGCTACCCATTCCCCCTAGTTCCCTAGTTTATTTTTATGTTTTCACTTGTTACAAAACTTCCACATGGGTTATCAAGGTGCCCCTTTGTGCACCGACCCCCATTGGAAGCCACCCCCCTACTGACCACCGAAAATAATAGAAACTGAAAACAAGGCCACTTGCACAACACAAAACACAAATGAATCACATTGCGAGGCATTACCCATCCCGCTCTCATAGTCCATAACATCAATCGTAAAGACAAGTATATCATGCAAGGTGATCAGCCATCAAAACATAATCAAGATAAAATTTCCCCACATCAAGTTAAACAATTAAATTCATCACGAGAACATAACATCCTAGCCTTTGGAAGACTCAAATCCAATTCACAAGATAGCATAGAATGAACATACTCCATAATTTACTTTTACAACCTACCCATTCACATAATTCATCTCAATATAACAATCACTAATAACAAACATAGATACAAGGAAGGGTTACAAGAAGTTCGTTTTATAGCATTCAATTAATCAACTAAGCATGACTCCATATTCAATATGTATATATATTAAATTTCTGCCAGTCCAATTATAAATGAAACAAACTTGTCTATAATGGATTATTTTCTATTTTCTTCTAAATCTCAGTAACAGGGCAGCAAGATTTACTTAAAACCCAACTATTTCATATGCATCCATAAACATGTATATATATATATATATAAATATATACATATATATATAAATTACTATATATATATATACATACAATTATGTATTTAAATTTGAAGAATCAAGAAAATTATATTACATATATTTATTTATATATTTACAGTCACTTATGTTGAAAGTACACCGAATTTACAATAATCAAACAACGCTATGTGTTGTTCACAGCTGACATCGCATGAGGAATATATATATTTTTTTATTTTTTTATTTATTTATATATTTATATTTAAATTTTATAGAGGTATTTAATATCAACCAGATTAAAGACAAATATCCAGTATTTGAATAACGTACTACACCACTATCGCTATCATTTGATACACAAGGAAGAAGGCTGCAGACTTAGATTTTATCAAGGGTAAACTACAGATGAACTGCAAATGACAAGGTGTTTAGAGATAACTTAATGAGTTCTAAGAATTAATTACAGATGATCGAGGTTCATTGGACTTTACTATACACCCACATAGCCACATAAACTATCGGTTCACTTTAGCATGAAACACTTTAGCATAAAATATCAACAATAGGTAATCAGGAAATAACTTGACTGTTTAGGGAAAATCACGAATTTCACTAGGGATGACTCGATTCATGCAAATAGCAAGAGTATTGCCTCAAACTCTAGAACATATTTCAATGCAGATTGCTATAAAAGGCGCCTAAGTTGCAATCCCACAAAAGGCACACATGATTGTATGGCTTTCTAACTAGTTTACTTAACCCAAGGGTTGATTATCTTTAGTGCCATCGATGATGTTTTGATAGAAGCCGGAGATAGCCGAGAAAGGAAGAAGGCGGTGGAAAGAGATTTTATTGCACTCATAGAGCGTGACCAAGCGAGAAGGGCGAAAATAGCGAATTCATCATTCTCAAGCGTATGCAAATATAGTGTGCATACTATAGTGCATTTGTTTCCCAGCCTCAAAGCATAGATCCAAGGAAACAATCTTGAGGAAAGTTAATGTATTTCTATTGATGGATGTTTAGAATAAAAAAAACAAGAAAACACAAAGACTAGTTAACGAATTTTCCAAGAGGAAGCAGCCACCATTAAGGAGAAATATATATAATTTGTGTCCCAAAATATAGGCTTCTTAAGTAAATAGAGAAATGCGTTGGGAATAAAACCAAATGGCCAGAGTATATTATCATTTAGAAGAAAATCATTAAGTTTTTTTTATTTTGATGGTAATGCAAGGAATGTCAACTTTGTCACAATATCATTGTTTTTATGAAGATTTATTTCCCATGATTTGCTTTGAATACTAAGTTCTTTAAGCAAGATTCGATAAATTACAAGGTCTATTGTCTAACATTGAACATGTTAAATATATTGGTTTTCTGACTACGCAAATTTCTCAAGAATCTACATTACCTAAATTTGAACTATAGCATAACAATTTGCACAATAGACCATAAAATTGGATTAAGCCATTTTGGGCATGAAAACATATACAGATCGACAATCAAGACTTATAAACACATTGTCTAAACCACAAGAACACATTGTTTCTACTATTTTTGAACATTCTTTCTTTTAAAGTTTTGTTTTAAATTCAAAATCTGTTAAGCAATGAATCAATACTATACAATAGTTCCACACTAACATTCATTTTCTGGCTAAATGAAACAGGAGAGATAATGGAGGAACTTGGAAAGTTCTCAGAACTAAGCTAAAAATGTTTGTCAGATTCAATACTCCAAGCTGCAGCTCCAGGTTTTCCAAGATCCTACTTAGCAACTCAAGCAACCTCAACTCCCACAGCTACTGTAAACTCCAATACCTTCCAGAACAACTTCTGAGTTTTCCCCAATTCAAGAAAATTCTAGAAAAGAAAAGAAAGCTTCCAGAAAAAACCCCAGAAAACATTCACAGCAAAAAACCAAAAAAAACCAGAATCAGTTTTCCTCCATGAAAAATAAAAGGCCAATTGCCCCTGTGGAGTTAACTCCACTTCCTTTTATTTAATTTTTCGTAACTATTTTATTCCTCCACTAATTCAAATTTTCCTTCCTTTTCAACATTTGTTTAATTCTACCATTCACTTAGCACACACACACTATGCCATTAATATTTCTTTATTATATTAAATTACATATAGAGTTTGCTTATGCAAACATAATAATATATATATATACATACATTTATATTTATATTTATATATATATACATATATATTATTTAAACATCCCATTTTGAATAAAAAGTCTTAATTTAATACCATATTAGATTTAATTTAATTTGAATTTTATATCATTAACCAAGCCTTCAAATTTGAAATTCTAAATAAAAATAAATAATCAAACCAAGCACAAGTCTCAGATATGACACCAAAATCAATCTAACAAATGTCAACCGAAAACATGACGAAGGTTGAACGACCTCATGGAAACGAAACAATACCAACAGACCTCATAGATGGAACAAAACATCGAGAATTCGTCCTTGACGAGGATGATGGCTCAAAGTGGGGGACCCAATGTAACCTCTGAAACAACAACTCCATTGGGATCTGGCACGCTCAGACCTGATAATCAGGTGGAGTCGATTCCTTGTACCTGCATCCTACAACAAAATGAAGGTTTGAACATGTGCATAAAGAAATAATCAATCACACCGTGATGGAGAAATCACAGAGTCGCAGGGCGCTCACAAGTGAGTGATGTGACATTGTTCCCCATCACCAACACATAACAACTGATATCAGAACATGATACACATACATCTAACATTGCATAACATCATCATATCCATGATACTCAAATAAGCAATCAACTAATCTTCTGAACATGGTATAAATAAGAACATCAAATATCACAATGCCATCAATATCATTAAGCTAAGCATCATAATGTTATCAACAGTCACAATATCTACTCATCAAAATATCACCATGTCTGAATAATATCCAGCAGAGTCATAATGTCCATCAAACAATAACATAGGGTCTAACAAACAACATCATAAAGTCTAAATGCAATCTAAGAGGTTGTCCAAACAAAAAAAACTGAGGGGGCATCACATCACAGACACCATAGGACTAGGTTATGAAGAAGGACAATGTTCTAAAGCCAGAAAGACACCTAAAAAGAAGACAGACTTGAGTTTTCATGTTGTTGCTCCTGAAGACAAGAAGAAGACAAAAGATTAGGTCTTTGATAGAAGGAGAAGAAGAGGAGACACCAAGCAACATATTCAATGAGGTACAACTATTCTCAGTTTCATGGTTATTGCTATTATTGTCATGTTTATGGCCATAGAGCTCGAGATTGTAGAGTTCACTCAAGAAATGATCTTGTATGGAATACGAATAAGAGTTCTTATAGTTTTCTAAATCAGGGCTATAATAGTGTCTGTTATAGCTACAATAATGTTGATCACATTGCAATAAATTGTAGTAGACAAGTTCTAAATAATGATGTAAGATTCATGAGAAGATATAGACCCTTGATCATGTGTTATAGATGTAATGGTTTTGGACATAGAGCCAAGTTTTACAAAAGCAAGGTGTTAAAATCATTTGAGCAAGACGATACTGTGAACAAGTGAAAGAAGAGACATATTCAAGTATGGAGAAGAAAACAAGAGAAAGAGAAAGGAAAATCCATGCTTGTGCTTCATGCACAAGAGGCATCACCAAGTGCATAAGAAGAAGCAGGATCTCAGGGGGAGTAGATTAGTGTATTATTATTTAACCCCTTAACAAGAAGTTTGATGATAGACAAGGTTACAAAACTATAAAGTTATTGTTGCAAGTGCCCTGATAAACATGTATGCAAAATGTAGAAGCATAGATAAGTCACATGAACTTTAAAAGAAATAGAATATTTTTATGTTCAACATGGGTTTGAAATAACAATATAGAAGTTGATAAGAAAATGCAACTAAGCAGTGGTAATTTTAATTACATATGAAAATGAGGATAGAGTCTATTGACAGTTTAGTGCAGTGATTTTATGGTGTATTGCCAGTGACCATTCTTCTTCAACGATTATTTTTCCTTTACAATTGACAGTGTTTAAGGATTCAAATCATTATCTTTACAATAGTATCCTTGCAGTGTTGCTTTGGTTTGATCTATTTTGAGATGACAATATACTATGATATCTCAAGTGATATGCATCTTTTGTGAATAGTGCTACAACAAAATAATAGTGTTGTGGTTACTAGTAGCTTGTCTTATACATTGATCTTGGTGATTTCTTGCTCTATATTTAACAAGATAGTAAAGTGTTTTTTTGTCAAGATTCACACTTGTTGAATAGGAGAAATATTTGAAAGGGACAGTGCCTTTGGGAAGTGCTTGTATATAGTGACAGTGTTATTGTCCTTCAATAGTGGCTTGAGTTTGTGAATTTGATTTGAGAATCTAATGACAATACCCTTGTTTTGCTTGAGACAATACCTTTATTATGAATCTTATATGTTGATGGTGCTTTGATAGTGATAATGCACTTTATTTGATTCAAATGAATGGTACTTATTAAAGATAACAAGTTTGCAGAATTATTAGGGTGTAGTGCTATGCATGAATAATGTTTGTTGGTACTATTCTAGACTTGATAGTCTATTATGTTAGTACAAGACAATGTATATGCACAGTGGTATTGTTTTTTGACAATTGACAGTATGTGTCAAGCATTTCAAATGATTACCATTCTAATAAAAGAATAATGTTGACAATGAATATTCTTGATTCGATAGTGACAACACTTTGTTTTGACAGTATATTGGTACTTGACCTTGAAAAATATATGGTTCTTGATAATGGTATAAAACAATGTTGATAGTGGGAGTAATAAATCCTTGTCCTTATTGTAACAAGGGTAGAAATAAGCTATCTATACTTTTGAAGCCAGGCCAAGGATCCTTCAAGTATTGTGACAGTGTGGGTATTTGATAATGACAATTTTTTGATCTTATAGTGTCAATGTTGCACAAGGTTTGCCTTGTAAGCATTTTATTGCAGTGATATTTAGGATATTAGCTTTGTAGTGATATATGTGGGGTGGAGCACTTTGTATATGTCTATTTGTAGTTGCTTCTATGATGATCTCAGTGATCAGCTTCATAGTCTAGTCTAGGGTAAATTTGCAAGTTGCAAGTCTCTTTTTTATTTATGGTACTGATTCTGGGTTTTTGAACAATATTATGTGTTCAAACAATGCAATGCAAATGATGTTCTTTCTTCTCAGATTACTTTTTTTCTAATAGTGAGTTATCAATTACATAAAGTTGGATGTGGAGACCATTCACTTTCTTGGATAATGGTGAACATCTTCTTAATGAAATTGCATAGTGTGTTAATGTTCAATGGTTTGGGTATCACTGGTCTTTGACAATATACATTTTCTAGTGGTTTTACAACACTTGGATGTCATTCTTCCAACATACAATAGTTGTTTCTTATGGCTTTAGTTTAGTCAATGCTAATTTAGTGCTTCTATGTTTACCTACAAGTTATAGTGCCCCGTGTTGTATGTTTCAGTAGTTCTTGACTTTTGGTAGTGATATGGTGTCAGCATTGTATACTGATAAGATTGATAATCTTGTTGGTATTATGCATGTGATGATCTCTTATATGATGAAAAGAAATCTAACATTGTTTGGTCACAGAGATAATACTATGCATTATTGTTATTGATGGCTTCTTATTCTTGATGATTCTTGATGACAGTGGAACAGTTGGTTGTATCTTTGTTCTTTAACAGTAACTGTGGCTTTGATATTGGCTTTTATTTAACAATGAAGTTTGAGGGGATGATATTATTCTTCTGAAGACATCTTGTTCCCTTTGGAATACATTGATGCAGGCCTTGACAAGGCAGAGATAGGTGATTGTTACTTCATGTTGGTTTGATTGGTATCTAACAGTGACAGTTCTTTGAAAGTGTGAAAGTGATGTTGCTTATGTTGCTCATGTTCATGCCTCTTACACATATTTTTCTCATGCTTCTTGACTATATTCCTAGAGATGTATTTATTCCTCAACATGACAGTATATTTTTCACAAGGGGAGTAATTATTTTCAACCAGGAGCCCTTTGTCATTGCTGTCAAAGGGGGAGAACACAATTTTGAATGGATGAAGCAAATTTTTTGGATGTTGACATCAATGCCAAAGGGGGAGTTTTTTGGTAGTGGCATTTTTTTGTCATTGATTTCAAAGGTGTTTCATGTTAGTTAAGGCACATGATTCATGTTAGTTAAGGCACAAAATTGCTTCAAGGTCTTGCTGCTTCAAGTCATGTTTAGGTGCATGTGACAAATGATATGTTCATATTCTTGATACATCTAAAAGGTGCATGGATCTGAGAGGTATTGATACGTTTTGTTCATTCATCTACACATTCATGTCCAAGTTGTTCAAAGGAAGTGTTGGTATTAATGATACTTCAAGGTATTTGGTGTTGATGGTATTAGTGCTTGATGTATTCAAAAGACTTGTTCACACAATCTTGTTGTAAGAGTGTACAATTGTGTTGATTAGCACATTTGATTATATTCATGAAGCAAAATGGAAAGGGGATATTTGTTATAGGTTTTCTTCAGTATATCATCATACAATGTTCATGCATAGCTCTTTGAAGTGTTCATCACCTCTGTAGGTGTCAGGACATCATAGTGTTCATGTGTTAAGTTGTGATAAGTGAGTTGCTTCAAGGTATCACAAGGTTGATTGTCAGATGTCTCCCTCATTAGAGCATTCATTCTCTATCTTCTCTATCATTCCAGGAAGTGTGTCAAGGTGTAGGATGTATGAATAAGGTGCAGGTTGTATGTTTTCAGTTGCTTCATTCTTTACATGGTGTTGTGCATTGCATGACTTGCAAAGAATGGGAACTTATGTTTGTAATCAAAGATAATTTATAAAGAGTTTGATGCAGTTAGAAGTATGATGTTTATGTTGTTGCAAGTTAAATTGATTATGTTAGTGATGCATGCTATTGAATACTAAAGTTGGTTTAGGAGATTAGGAGTTCCTTCATGTTTCATTTGGTTTAGTCATGTTATCCATGCTTCATAAGGGTTCATGATAACTTAGTAACAAGTTCATGATGATGATACAATAATTAGGAGTCAATGTTGCTTTTATTTGTCAGTGGTCATCAAGAATTTACTACAAGTCTATGAAAGGAGGTTTATGAGATTTCATGCATTAGGGTTTGTAACCTAAAACCCTAAATGATCTTTCTTATGCACTAGGTCCCAACCGGCATAAGACTAATACATCTTTTTGTTCTAATTATTCAATGACTTACTATCACAAGTCAGCATCACTTAAGTAATGACATTAAGGGTTCCTCAACATGCATTTGACCGGCCCCATTCCTAGGGCAACCAACATAGTTGGTCTACAGAGTGCCAAAAATAAAATCTAAGGATAGAATTTAAATGCAAAAGGTTTGATCAACGACCTATGTTTAAAGGTGTTTAAGACCCTGTCGCCATTCCAGACTCCCCTCTTGCAATTATCACCCATTTTATTTAAAGTGGTCCGGTCCCTCACTTAACCCATTTCATCTCTCCTGGTGTTTAAGAATAAATATGAATTTCCGAATTAGCAAAGGTGGGGCAGGCAGGGTTCTCGCTGGGATTGGCATGAACATGCTCATGGGACAGGCAGTTTAGCAGGAGGGCAGGCAGGCAGGGGGCTGGGATGCCTGGGCTCTGGTGGGAGGGCATGGAGCAGGAGCTCATGGTGGGCGGAGGGCTGAGACTGGCTGGCCTGGCTGTGGTGAATATTGGATGAACATCGCGGAACGCGGAATGGTGCTGGGCACTGGCGTTTGCCGTTAATATTCTTCTATATTGAATATATGGTGGTCCTGTAAAGGAGAGATAAGGTGTTTTGTATCTGAGTTATAGAAGTCATCTATAACCAGTGATATTGATGTAGACAGAGTAGTACTCTATGCTTATCTTCTTGTATTGAGATTGGTGTTGCTAGTGAGGCATTTGTAGCCTGTGAGGCTTGTGTTGCTAGTGAGGCTTTGCTAGTGAGGAATTTTTTGATAAGCTAATGAGGCAATTTTGAGTGGTTTTTCTACCCCATGAGGATTTTCCACTCATCAAAACTGTGTGTTTTGGTTCATATTTTCTATCTTTGTATGTGTGCCCTAATCATACTTGTATATACATGTTTGATAGATCTTTGAATTCACTATCTTTCTTTGTCTTGTAAGTTAAAAGGTGTAAAAAGTTATATTAGTTTATCTACAACACTGATTAACCCCCCCTCTCAGTTTTTTCTGTACTCTAAAAATAACATGCATACCAAGTGGCCCCACCTAGAAATGAGATGCCAAAATGGAATATTCCATCATTTATGCCTTTGAAATATTTACTAGAGCATAATTCCTCAAAAATTACATTTGCATTTTTTTCCACAAGGAATATTACTAAGTTGCAAATAAAAATATGTATTCTCCTAACCCCTAAGCCCTTATTGAAAATAAACCAAATTAAAATAACAATACTTTTTTGTGATGCAATATTTCCTTACACCCTGGATGCTCCTGCATCACATGAGCTTTTCTACTCGGTGTCCTATTTCTAATACTATAGTGAGATCAAGTTAGAGACTCATGTCATCTGGAAATAGTATAATCATCATGGATATTGGGTTATCTAGATCTTTCACTACTAGTTTTCACACTAGTTCACTAGGTATGGACCATACGCTTAACAATTCCTTGCCTTCAAGTAGTGTGACACATGTTGAAACAATGGTTGCTCCAATTTCACAAGAAAACATAATGAAAATCCATGAAGACTTATCAAACCTACGAAATCAAATAAGTACTGAGAACATTTCAACTACCACCATCCCTACCATACCATAGATAACATTCATCACATGCTTGAAAGTGAAGACGGAGTTGACCTTGTACGTAATACAGTTCAGATCTTTGGAAAACACCTTACCTCAACCACTAGTTGTCCTTTACCCTCCAAAAATTTCACAAGCCAAGGAGAAATTTAAATTCCTCCTTCCAAAACAATTACCTCTATTCCTACCTATACCAACCCTCAAGTTACAATAACAATGCAACCTACTAGCAATGTGATTCCTTCCTTAGGTATTTCTTCTAGCATTTGTAGTACCTTTGTGGAATCACGTGCCATATCTCGTATCACCTTACCACCTATAAGAATTCTATTCACTTGTCCTTCGAACACATACACCCCTCCACCATCTTCACCTCCATCTCACAATACAAAAAATGACCCTCTCATAAACCAACTTTTGCAAACCGTTTCATCCCTTCAACAGAAAGTTTCCACTATCAACCAAAATCAAAATGGCCCACCTACATATTATGTCAAAACTAGTCCCTTGTCCTTGGAGATATTGCGAACACTAATTCCACAAGGTGTAGAGGTGCCTAGATTTGAGAAATATGGAGGGAAAGTAGATCCTTCTAACCATGTTTCCACTTATACCGCCTTATGTAGTGACTTTATTCTTTACGATAAACTCTTGGCTAAAATTTTCCCTAGATCCTTGGAGGATACTACCTTAGAATGGTTTTCTTCATTATTGAACAACTCAATCCATTCATTCAATGAACTTTTTGAGGCATTTATCAACCATTTCCAAGTGCATATGACTCATAAGATGACCTTGGCCGATATGTTGAGATGTAAGAAAAAAGAAGAAGAAAATATTACCGACTTTATTTCACGCTATCCATCTCTTTATTCCCAAATCAATGTAAAGGTTTTGAATCCTCACCTTCAAAAGATGTTCATAGAGAATTTGGAAAGTAAGATACAAGATAAGCTTACCATGATGAATTTCCCCTCCTTCATGCACTTATGTATTACCCTCCATGATTATCAAAACTCGGTTTATTAGTCATGATGCAAAATCCACCTCTAGCCGCACTAAGAAGTCCAAGTCCACAAACTAGAACAATTATCAACCTTTTAGAAAACAAAATAAAGGCTTCCTTCAACTTAATCCCCCTCAACAAACAAATCAACATTTTGATACCCAAGTAGCTATTGTAAAAGTGATGATACCCTTTAACTATGGCGACCCAAAAAGGCAATTCACTCCCCTGCCCGATACCCTTCATAATACAATGTCACACCTTTTAGAATAGAAAATGATTAATTTTCCTCCCATTAAAACTCTCCATCCTAATAAACCATTACCCAAAAACTATAGACCAAATTCTTACTATCATTATCACTGAAAAAATGGACGCGATATGGAACATTGTAAGCGTCTTAAACATCTTGTGCAAGACTTCATTGATTCTGGTTGGATTTCCATTGGAGGTATTAATGATCAAGGAAATAATTTTGTTGCCCCTCCTAACTAAAACTTGCAAATATTTACCAACCCTATGCCTAATCATAATATTTCATTTGTCAAAGATATTGAAACTAAAAAAGTATGATGTGATGAATGTTGACACGAATAATGACAACAATTTGATACTTTTCAAAACGATCCTATAATACTGATCCTATGGATGATATGGTTGGATTGATCGAATTCACACCTCATAAGGGCCAAACTAAAATTCCTCTTGATATTTCTTTCTCCTCACAAGATATACTTAAATATGCATCTGTTGGTCCTCTTACATTGTCGGTCGAATATATGACAAGTCCACTAATATGATTGTTACCCATAATTTTTCCTTGAATCTCTATTCAAGATGTTAGCTTATTGTTTTGCATAAGTCATGAAATAAGCTTAGTTCTCATTGGTGATCTTTTTTCATTCACTTCAAACTTGGGTCATTTTTTGTTCGGTTTGTCGAACCTCCCATTTTATTGCCAACCTTATTTTTCCCTTCATTGGGCAGGTTTTTCCTCTAACACTCAAACTCCTTTTTCTTTTCCCAAAGTGAAATGCACAAAAAGGATTGATTCAAGAGTTAAAGTTGGAAACTTCATCCATAGGTTATGCTTCGGGTGACATTTTCTAAGCTATTTTGAACCTGGGTGGGGTTTTATTAAGTTATGCGAACCATAGGTTTTTCCACCTATGAAGGATTATAGTGGTTAAACCAAATTATTGTCAATACGATTACTTAATTGTGATGTTATATAGAAGAAAGCCAATATTTTCCAAGCACCACATAAACAAAAACTAGCAAATCATACATGTAAAAACATAGATAATACCAAAAAGATAAATTTTATTTATAAAATTTTTTAAATTGTGTTGGTATAACCATAATCGAATGGTTCAAGTATAAAAAATTGGGTTGGAGAACACAAAAAGAGGCAAAAAGGAAGATATTTCAGGTTCAAAGGGTAAACATCAGGACATAGATTCTCTCAGTAACAACTTGCAGGCATTCAATTTGGGCAAGTGAAAGCAGGTTCTCATGTGACTGGAGAAACTGCACGAACAACCCGATGCCATTCCTCACTACTCCAATGCATAGTAAAGCCATGACCTCCTCTGGAGTCTCGTCCTAAATGGCTGATGCAATGCAAATGGCATCGTCTACCAGCCCAGTTCAAGGATAGTAGTTGAGCCCGTTTATCGCCACCCTGATGCGGTGATGGAACTCAGGCTTCACCAAACACTCCAATGCCCTCACACCCTAATCTTGGCAACCAAAAGTTCTAACAATGGTGTAGATAAATCGCTCCAGCATGGTGGTATTGTGCACATGAGCTTGGCTTAGAAACACCTCCCCCGGGATGCTTCAAAGCACCTCTTCTTCCACCTCACTCTACACCACAAAGACCTCTTTCAGTTGATTAGAAATATGCCTGAATAGAGGATTGCACTCAATCTCTTCCAGAAAAATGTAGGTTTTTGCATAATTTCCATCGCTTTGGGAGTTCACCATATTGGATGCAATTGATGTTGGGAGAGAAATGACATTGCTTGAATTTATAGAATTTTCCTTAGACATGGGTGCATTCATTCAAGATTGATAAGATGTGAATTCAATTCACATTTATGATTAGCTTGTGTCGATTGAATTACAATTCTTCATCAGACAGCTCACACGTGCTACCGCTTGGTTTCCTTATACGTTGTATTAAAGATTAATAAAATGATTGGTCCTTTGGCGGCCATTGCTCGGGTGACGATCGATATTCTCTGTCAATATCAATTCTTGGAAAAATTTCCAATTGTCTTATCAATTTCTTGATAAACATTCAGGATACAAGAGGTCACTAATTTGGTAATAGCTTTAGTGTCCATTCGATGGCTTTAGCCACATAAAGTGAAACATAGATTAGGGGACCTTTTGAAGAAATCTTCCTGAATAAATCTAGGGGTGTTTTTCTCAAGGAGGAATGATATTAATTACAGTCTGCAATAGTTTATAATTTGTGTGTTATAAATTGAAAGATTTGAAGTATGAAAACCTGTGTGTTATGTGTATGGTTAGTTGTGTTTTCTTTGAAGAATGGGCTATCTATCTCTCATTTATTGCAGTATGATCTATTCACATTGGTTTGATTTGATAGTAATGATTTTAAATCTTTGTATTGATCATACATGGTTTTGTTTCTGCCCTCGCGCTAGTTTCATATTTATGAGCTAGAATTAGTCACCTTTTTTGCTTTCTGGCTAAAAGAACATGTTTCCGTAGGATAGATTAATTCATTGAAGATCTTGTGAGGGAGTTGTACCTCAATAAAATTTAGAGAAAATCCAAAAATGCAATTGTGTGCTTTTCAGAGCTATTAGTGGATTCATATCAATGCCTATCTGGTTCTAGACTCATTTCTTAATTTATCTATTGAATTCTATTTCATTCGCTAACAAATTTTTGGTGACTCCACTGGGGAAAATTAGTCAGAAGTTTGACAATTGACATTATGTCATGCAACAAAATGGTACTTCCACATAATGATGTATTCCCTATTTTGCAACCAGATTTAGATTGGGTTGGAGCAAAACAAGAAGATATCATTTCATAATTAAATACACTCGTGTGGAGGTATAGAACGAGCACAAAATATTATATGTGAGTGAACCTTGTCTTGGAAGAAGAGGACCAGGCCCAATGACCACCTGTACCCGTGATTGAACCACCTCCAAGATTGATATTTGAATATTATGATGACCCACCTCATCATCATAATCATCAACCCAATCCACCTCCACGTCGGCCAAGGGACCCACCTACACATCGGCCTCAGAATCCATTTTTGGCTTGTCCACCATAGTAACCTCCTTTCTTAACCTTACTCCAGGTGAGTTGGCGAATCTGTTTGTTTTATGGCTTCAAATATCTGGTGCAACCAAGTTGGCCCCCTTGCTTTACCACAATATCATGATTTACCTAAAGGATCTCAGAGAGGATTCCCTAAATTCTTAGGTCAGAATGATCAAGATCCTCAGAACCATATTCTAGCTATGACAACTATGAGCGTAGTTTTAGGAATTTGGGATGAAGATGTGTTTGCAATAATTTTTATTGAAAGCTTAATTGAGAAAGTTGTTGAATGGTTTAGAGGACTAGAAAAGGGAAGCATCACTGGTTGGAATATCCTTAAGACAAAATTCCTCCAACGTTATGGAATTCCAACTAATGTTGCAGCTACCCTGCGTCACTTTTTCCAGATTATGAAAAATAGTGCTGAAATGATGAGAGATTTTGTCTACCATTTCAACCGGTCTCTCCAAAAGATTCATGTCCCAGAAAATCCTATTGTAGAGATTCAATACCATATGTTCATTTCTTCTCTTGAACCAGATATACAATTACTTTTGAAAAGAGAGAAAATTCAAGGAATTGAACAAGCTCAACAAGAGGCAATGAAGGCTAAAGATGATTTCATTGCAATAGGCAAGTGGAAAGTAAATTCAAGTATGAAGTTCAGAAATAATTACAAAAACTTTTCTAAACTTCCAGTTAAATGCAATCCTACTATAGAGAATATGAATCTAACGATCCTTGATAATCTACATCAGCCTAGTGAAAAGCATAATCACACTTGTGTTGATTTATCCTTAAACTTATGCACTTATGTTGAAGCTGAAAGTGATTATAGCTCATCTAGTGATGATGAAGATGAAGGGCTTCCAGTAAAGCCACCATTGACTTTGACCTTTCCTCCTGGTAAATTATCTCCTTTAGAGACTAGCTCAAAAGTTTCGGTACCGATTTTTCTTCTTTCCCCATAATATGAAACCTTCCTTTTCAAAGAAGTAGAGGCTAAGGATATATGCTTAAGTTTGGAAGAAAATGATTATCCTAGGGAGGATGATCTTCAGAAGGAAAAATGGAGGTCAATTCATCCTAACCCTCTCTTTGATTTTGATGAATTTGAAATACATGATAATCCTTTGTTTATGAATTCAGAAGATCAATTAGCGTCAATGGAAGAGAATGGTTTGCTCAAAACTGCAGTTAATCATGATCAAGAGTGAAAAGAGGAAAATGCTAATCTCCTAACTAAAAGAGGAAGTCAAGGTCAACTCCCAAAGGTAATTGAATCTTTAGATATCATCTTTCCTGGCTCACAAGTTATTTATGAAGAGTTCAAGTTTTCCAATGAGAGTCTTGAAGGCTAGGAAACTTTATTAAAATCAATGTATGGGAAGGAGGAAATTAAAAGGGGGACGGTGATTGATAAATCAGCAGTGGAATCTAATAAGTCTAATGATGTACAAACTACAAATGGGGTCCCGAGTCTTTTAGAAAATGTGATTGCTTCTACACATGGTAAACATGGACTTCACTTGCCTCATAATGTGTATATGGGGTGTCCAATTCAAGGGATTTTTTCTTCCTATTCAAAGTGTCAAGTGCAAGATGTGTGGAACAATTTAAATGAGATGTTGTGCAGGTGAATTTCAGTGAACATATAAAGGGAAGCATTAATATGGGTCATTTGATTGGTGAGGCATATAATCAAGAATGGATTTTTGAATAGGAGACACAACTTGAGAAGCCTTTATAGGATGTTGACTTCATTTATTCAACAACGGAAATTGCAATTTGGCAGTTGGTTGTACATGCGGTTTTCAATTACTCAGCATTGATCCGTACAAGTAGCTATTTCTCCCAACCTGTCAATGGATTCACATGATTATCTCAGGAATCGTCTGACGTAGGGATTTTCCTACCATGTACATAGTTGAAATTTTGGTGTGTTGGTATTCTAGATGTTGCTTTCCTTGTTTTGTCCCATTTTTGGTCTTGTTTGGTTGTCTTCCTCCTTGACTCTGTGCCCAATGGATAGGGACTAGTCTACATTCATGCTTCTTGGTTCATTTCTTCATCCTTGTAGTCCTTTTCCTCAGCTAGAGCCACTGTTACGCATCAATTTTCCTTGAATCTCTATTCGGGATGTTATCTTATTGTTTTTCCTAAGTCATGAACTAAGCTTAGTTCTCGACAGTCTTTTGTCATTCACTTCAAACTTGGGCGGTGTTTTGTTCAGTTCGTCGAACCTCCCATTTTATCGCCAACCTTATTTTTCCATTCATTGGGTGGGTTTTTCTTCTCACACTCGAACTCCTTTTTCTTTTCCCAAAGTGCGATGTACAAAAAGGATTGAGTCATGAGTTAAAGTTGGAAACTTCATCCACAACTTATGCTTCGGGTGGCATTTTCTAATCTATTTTGAACCTAGGTGGGGTTTTATTAAGTTATGCAAACCATAGGTTTTTCCGCCTATGAAGGATTATAATGGTTAAACCGAATTATTTTCAGTATGATTACTTAATTGTGATGTTATATAGAAGAAAGCCAATATTTTCCAAGCATCACATAAAAAAAAAACTAGCAAATCATACATTAAAAAACACAGAAAATACCAAAAAGATAAATTTTATTTATAAATGTTTTACATTGTGCTGGTATAACCATAATCAGCTAGTTCAAGTACAAAAACTCAGGTTAGCGAACACAAAAAGAGGAAAAAAGGAAGATATTTCAGGTGCAAAGGGTAAACATCAGGACATAGATTCCCTCAGTAACAACTTGTAGGCATTCAATTTGGGCAGGTGAAAGTAGGTTCTCATGCGACTAGAGAAACTACATGAACAACCCCATGTTATTCCTTACTACTCTAGTGTGTAGTAAAGCCACGACCTCCTCTAGATTTTTGTCCTGAATGGATGATGCAATGCAAATGGCATCGGCTACCATCCCAATTTGAGGATAGTAGCTAAGCCCATTTATTACCACCCTGACGCGGTGATGGAACTCAAGCTTCACCAAACACTTCAGTGCCCTCACACCCTAGTCTCAGTGACCAGAAGTCCTGACAACGATGTAGATAAATCGCTCCAACATGGTGGTATTGTGCAAATGAGCTTGGCTTAGAAATGCCTCGCCCATGATGCTTCAAAGCACCTCTTCTTCCACCTCACTCTGCACCACAAAGACTTCTTTCAGTTGATCAGAAATATGCCTGAACAAAGGATTGCACTTAATCTCTTCCAGAACAATGTAGTCATTTGTAGAATTTTCATCGCTTTGGGAGCTCGCCATATTAGATGCAATTGATGTTGGGAGAGAAATGACACTGGTTGAATTTATAGAATTTTGGTTAGACATGGGCACATTCATTCAAGATTGATAAGATTTGAATTCAATTCACATTTATGATCAGGTTGTGTTGATTGAATTACAATTATTCATCAGACAGCTCGCACGTGCTACCGCTTGGTTTCCTTATACATTGCATTAAAGATTGATAAAATGATTGGTCCTTTATCAATTTCCCAATAAACGTTCAGGATACAAGAGGTCACTAATTTGGTAACAACTTTAGTGTTTGTTTGATGGCTTTAGCCACATATAAATTAAAAGTGAAACATAGATTAGGGGACCTTTTGAAGAAATCTTCCTAGATACATCTGGGGGTGTTTTTTTCAAGGAGGAATGATATTAATTATAGTTTTCCATAGTTTATAATCTGTGTGTTATAAATTGAAAGATTTGAAGTATACAAACTTGTGTGTTATGTGTACGGTTAGTTGTTTTTTCTTTAAAGAGCAGGCTATCTATCTCTCATTTATTGCAGTATGATCTATTCACATTAGTTTGATTTGATAGTCATGATTTTCAATCTTTGTATTGATCATACGTGGATGTTTTTTTTCCTTCATATTTATGAGCTAGAGTTAGTCACCTTTTTTGCTTTCTAGTTAAAAGCACATGTCATTTCCTTAGGATAGATTAATTCATTGAAGATTTTGTGAGGGATTTGTACCTCAATAAAATTCAAAGAAAAGCTACAAATGCAATTGTGTGCTTTTCAGAGCTGTTAGTAGATTCATATTAGTGTATATCCAAGTCTAGAGTCATTTCTTAATTTATCTATTGAATTCTATTTCATTTGCTAATAGGGATATTAATATATCCCATCTATGGAGAGAATGTGATCACTGAAAAATTCTTACTTGTGCATGAGCTCTATCAAGAAATATATGATAAACCAAAAATATGGATCAAGACGCATAACGATTTCACTTGCCCTACAATGGGATCGATCACCCTTCCTTTATCAATAGGACCAAAATCATTAGATGTTTCATTCTTCATCATCCCATAGTCGGACAAATTTTGTGTGAAGCTATGCTATCCATGGCTTCGCTCCATGAATGTCATCCCCTGGTTGTTTATAAATGCTTTGGTTGTTCATAAATGCTTAAAGTTTCCCTTTGACAATGAAATTTTCACTATACATCATAGTGGCTTTAACCCCTTGTCTTCCCAAGGGAAATTTTTATTAGATTTCTTTTGGCTCAAGCCTATGGAACCTATTAAACCTCAAGAAGACTTCTTTTTCAAATCCTATCATAAGTTTAAGGTGAAATGTATAGCAAAACTATCCCTTACAAACATTCCTGAACCCACGATCAAGCCTACCATACTTGATGAAACTATGATTGAAACTAAAGACATTCCAAAAAACCAAGAACAAATTAAGATAGATCCTTTGCCTACTTACAAAATATCGAAAGATAACGAAAAAAATCCCGTCACGCCTCCTAGGATTAAAAAAGTTTACAAAGTTAAAGAGAAAGTGGTTGAACAATGTTCCATGATTCCTTTCATTCCTCCCCTTAGGGAAGAAAATAAACCTATGGTTGATCATCCCACTCCTACACAAACGCAACTTAAAAACAAAACTAAAAGAAATAGAGGTGCTAGAGAGCATAGGCGTAGACATCATGCCCTTGCTTGAAGGTTAAATGAAGAAATAAACAAAGAAAATCAAGATCCAAACTTTACTAAAGCAATGCATGATGGGTCTCCCCCTTTTTCAAAAAAAAGATCCTATAGCACAACCGCAACAAGAGCTAAACCCTTCTCTAGACATTATCATTTGACCTCCTATTGTGATTAACTTGGATGACGATGATGAGATTGCAAATATTGATGAACAAGTGCATAATGAATTGAATATATTGTTTTCCTCTTATATGAGCTTAAACGAAAATTATCCTAAGAAGAGTGTTGAACCTGGTGATGGCCTTAGTTCGACACTTGCTATTGTCCCTTTGGCTATTTTTCTGCCTTCCGCATATGATAAACATGATTGGGATGCAGATGAACTGCTTTAGGTTGAATTGCATGTACCTAACTAGTATTTTGCATTATTTCTTTTTCTTTTGTGTGATTGCATGTGCGTAATGTGATCCCCCATATTGTTTTGTTTCATGTATCTCTCTCTTTGTGACATTCCTCTATTTGTACCTTCATTCTTCTCTATGTCAGAAATCTTTTATCTTTTCCTTTATCTTTTTTTTCATTTGTCTTGTGTTTTCCTTTTGGGGATGACACAAGGTGTTGAGACATTTGAATGTCTCTTCCATATTTACCCAAAATCCTTTCCTTTTTCATTTTTCTTTTGTTTTCCTTTTGGTGATGACGCAAGGCGTCAAGACATTCATGTCTCTTCCATGTTGACTAGAAAGGTTTTTCCTTGTTTTCGCTCTCTTTGCGTCATTCTTCTAGTTCTTGAGTATTTTTGGAATGATGACAGTTCTGATCTCTCTAAAAACATTGTAGCAAAACCATACTGACCCCAAATCCATAGATCCCTCATGTGTTTGGAGTTTCATTTTTGGGAAACCCTTCTTTTCTTTTGCATGACATAGCTTTATTTGGAAACATGTGACTTGGCATAGGGATTTCCAAGTTAGCTCTCATGTCTTCTTTATTGTTAGCATTTATCATTTTCTACTTTAAAGTAATTGCTCACAACATGGTGTTTAGAAATTTCTTTAAAGTGGGGGCATACATTGGCATTATTCTTTTGTATTTTTCATGTTTCATGGTGTAGTCATATTGCTTCATGCGATGCGTCTTTCGCTTTGTGGATGAAATTGGGTGTGATGTCCTTCAAGAGCATGATCTATCTTAGCATATTACATTCCTCTTAGTGGCTTGATGTGACACATTGCATCCCCTAAGTCATGAATATTTTATTCTTTGATTGGTCCTCACTTGGAGACATTAGGCACAATTTTCCCTAAGCTTAAGACCTCACATGAACTAAGCGAGACTCCTTTGAACATTCTTTATTTTACACTTACAAAATTTTGGTTATATGGCCACCTTGCATAACACACTTTGCATGCCTATGGAACCATCTTGTTTTTTCATGAGTTTCAAGCATACGAAGCTTTACTTGCCTCATGAAGCTCAAATTTTATCAGGAGGTATAACTTTAAATGGTTGGATAGGAAGCCGAACCGAGGCATGAATTTCCCATATCCACTCATGTGTGTCGTGAGCACATACCATCCACGTGTGTATGTGTCTCACCCAGTGGACAACCTAAAGTTTTTTTTCCTCAAAGTGAGTGTGTATTTTTTAGACAAACAACCTAGATATGATCCACATCGTGTTGGACAAACGGTTGAAGATTAATCCACCCCTCTTTTGTTTTTTTTTCTTTTCTCTTTATCTTTGGTAGTGTATGCTTGTGCCTTGTTATTGCTCTTTATATCATTTTCATGTGTGTTCATTTTTTCCTATGTTGGTTTTCGATAGGACCTTGGTCTTGGGGGCTTGCACAACCCTATTGATCATGGTCATCCTATCTTACTAGCATTAGTGTATTTTGACCCCTTTTGATGCACGTTGATCTACGTTAGTGTGAATTGGAAGTAAGTTCCTCCTCTCACTAAAGTGGGGGTTAGATGTAATGATGGAAAAAGTACTCCCTAACATGGCCTTGATTTAGTGTTGTAATATGTCTAACATATTCACATTAGGTCTTGGGCCCTTGTGAACTAAATGAGCTTACTAGTGCCTTATTTAGAGTGTTGTAAAGTCTTGTAACACACTTTCACACTTTTCTATGGTTTTATTAAATAATTGGGCTTCTTTATGCTTTAATTGGCCTTATTTTACATCCACAAGCCTCATTTAATGCATCTTTTCGAGGATAATCCTAACATAAACCAACATCCAATCATAATTCAGGTGTTTTTGGATTGTGTGGCCTGAATTTAGTGATTTGGGACTCATACGCCACCTTGGGCATATGAGTCCCACCTAGGTTTTAGGGCCTCGATCTGGATTTTACATTATTCTAAGAATGTTTTAAAATGTGTCCCATAATTAGGCCTAATGGGACTCATACACCACTTCTGGCGTATGAGTCTCATATGGCCCAAAATTAAATTTAATTCAAGTTCTTGGTGGGATTCTATTCAACTAGATCTAATGTCAGCTTTTAGTATTGTAATTTTAGGAAATTTGGCATAAAAAAGTATAAGTACAAGTTTCTTTCGCTAATTTTCATCCAAATCTTTCAAGTATTCATGCATTATAGAAAAATTTTGATCAAGGAAGCATTCAAGAGTTTACAAGAGCATTCAATATTCTTGAAGAGTTTATTATCAAGTGTTTTGGAGCATTATTCAAGAATCAAGCATCATGTCAAATTCATCTTCCATCATGTTTGTTTTTGAGCTAACATTTGTGATGTAGGGTTTTATGATTCAAGCTAACATTCAATTCAAGATCTACAAAATTCAAGAAAGAGTTAAGATCTACATCCATTGGAGCCACTTCATACATGTTTGCAACAACTTATTGCTAGGGTTTGGTGAGTTGCAACATTATATTTTGTTCATTCATCATTCTCCTTTACTATTTCATTTCATTTCAATGTTTGATTACCAAAACGGGGTTTGACTAAGGCAAACCCCTTTCCACTAACAAAAAAACATTTTCCCCTCTCTTTAGTGTGTGATTTGCAAATCTAAGTTGAAGACACATTGAAGATAAAGTTTGGAGAAAGTTTTCAAGTATTCAAAGTTTTAAAGTTGTCACCTTGCATTGGAGATCATTGAAAGACATCTACAAGTTGCAAATCAGAATTTTAGACCCAAAAATTAGGTGGAAAGAACAGAGCAGACATTGGAGAGTAGAATCAAACTTTGAATTTCTAGAAAAGCCTAACTGGACTGATACACCACTTCTGGAGTATGAGTGCCAGTATAGTCAAAATTGCAAATTTCCAGAGTTTCATACATATCTCTACCAGATTTATGTTTCTATCCAGAAACCCTAATCTAGGACTAAATCACCCATCCTAACATGTATGAGTCCCAATCAACATTAAATTCAATGTTTTCAACATTTCAAGTCTTCATCCAAGTCTCTTCAAGTTTCTAGGTGCACACTTCTAGTTTCTCATCTTTTTGTTCTGAATTACATGCTTTTCTAAGTGATTTAGTGAAATCTTGCATTACATTAAGTTTTAACATTAGGTATTGCATTTCATTAGTTTTTTCAAGCCCTAGCTTGGTGGTGAACCCCTCTTTAGTTTCTAATCAAACCCTAGGACAACCCTATTGCAAGATCTATTTCTCCCTTGCATACCTTAGATTGAGATCTCTATGGTTTTCCTTGAATGATAATGGGATAAATGTGTTGTTCTATGTCCTAAACCATAAACCAAAACCAGTTTACAATTTATCAGTGAGTACTAATGCTTGTAGGTCTTCAAATTAAATCAATAAAAATTGCAATCAAGCCTTGAAAGTGATGAGCATGACTTCATTCCATCAAGGAGATTAGATCTAGGTGGTGAGCTACAACAAATTGTTGATTCCTTGTTTATTATTTAGCCTCTATCCCTCAACAAGATAAGCTCTCTTTATCATCAATTTTTCCATTGTGGAGGTAGAAATACCAACACGAGGTTTGAATGAGGCAAGCCCTTATATGGTACAACCCTTCCTCTCCTTTTGAATGCACAAGTTACATATCTGAAGAGGATAAGAAGAAGATTAAAGACAATTTTCTCATTTGTGCATTCAAGCCCTACAACTTGACAAAATAAGGAAACTCGATTATCTCAAAAATAGATGAAGGTTCGACACCAAGATTAGGAAGGAAGAATCCATAGACCAAGGACTTGAGGCCTATGAAATTGGTTTTAGGTTTTAGATCCCTAGTCTAGGGTGCCCTTGGCACCCTTGTCCACCTAGATCTAATTCAAATTAAAATCATAGGTGCATTAGTATCTTCTTAACTTGATTTTTGGACTTTAATTTTGGTTCTTAGTTATCTGATTGTTTGATTTCATATCATAACAATGTGTTTTCATATGTTAGCTAGTTGCATCATTGCATTTTCACTTCAAGTCAACACTCTCAATCACCTATTAAAATTTAGATCCAAGGGTACATTGGTTGTTGGGCAGTCAATTACACTCTTGTGTAGATTTGAATTCTCCCTATGTTAAGGAATGCATCACATCATTCTAGCAATTGTGGATAAGGCATTAATTTTAGGGGTTAGGCTTAGGATCACCTTTTCCACTCTTAATTTTTTGGTGAACCCAACTAATTTACATTATAAATATTTTGAAACATAAAGCATATCATCTTAGATTTGAGATTAATATTGCATTGTTTTGCATTCATCATTTAGGAATTCATTATTACATGAAAAAAGCATCAAATTTTTTTTTTTAAAAAATTGCATACAACATTACATTCAAAGTTCAAATAGGTTTCATTTCAGTCATCATAGGTTAGACCTATGTCCTAATTGCATTTAAAAAATTGCATTAAGTCACATTAAATCTGAAATAAAATCTAAAAAAAAATTATTGCATTCATTTAGGCATCTTGCATATAGTCAAAAAAGTGGAAAAAGTGCATTGTTTTGTTGCAAAAATACATCAATATCTTCAATTTCAGATTTTGCACATAAGGATCAGTAAGTTGCTACACCTTAGATCTAAACATTACATTCTAAATATCATTTTTTTGCTTGAATGTTTTGAAATTTTTTTGCATACTTACACTTTGCATTGCATAATCATAAATCAGACAAATTCTAGAAATTTCTTCACTATCAAACCTACATTATCACAAAACAAAACAATTAAATAGTATTACAAGCATTGAAACTTTGAATTTAGTAAAAAACTTTTCCAGCCTAGGGCATCCTTGCACCCTAGACCAACTAGCTTTCGCTCATATTTTTATCAAACATTTGTTACTATGTTTGTTGTGTGGTTTTGTCCTTTGATTTTGGATTATGTATATTTTATTATGACTATCCTATTCTTTAGCATTACTAGTAAACATACCCAAGTGTTTTTAAACTCGCATGAGCTTCACAACATGGTGTCCTATTGCTAATACCCTTGTAAGATGTAGTTGCAGACTTATGGCATCCTACACTGTAATTACATCCACTATAGAACCTGAGTCCCCCAACTCTTTTACACAAGGTATTGTCAATACCCATGCCATTTTTTATTCCATTCCTAATCCTAGAATACCCATGACCACCTCACAATCAAACATCTATGTAGATATTGAGACTGTTGTTGCCCATGTTCCTAATGAGAAAATAAAACAATTGGATAAGGATTTAGAAGGATTTTAAGACTATTAAAGTACTAAATCTTTAGTGGGACAAATGTTACCTATTGTGGATAACATTAGGAAGTTGATTAATGATTCTCAAAGAATAGATGTGTTGTGTTGCCTAGCTCACATAGTAAATGCTAACATCCATACATAGCTAGTTATGCTTAAGCAATCAGAAATTCTCATTCAAAGAGAAAAAAAATTTCCATTCCTACAACCATACCTTATATTCCTACATTTACACCACCAACCATATCCTCAACAATAAAATACACCAATTTCTTAACTCCAAGGTTAGGGTTTCCTAGTGGGAATCCTTATAATTGTGTCACAACACCCATAACACCTCAATATTCATCACCTCTCATAAAAATGCAACATAGTAGTCCACCACCCACTTATATAAGCCCACCATATTCACCAAACTCTCAAAACATATGAAACAATGACCTAGTCATAAACCAACTTTTGCAAAATATGACATCACTTCAACAACAAATATCTACATTGAATCAAACTCAAAATGGTAAACCACGACAATACCTCACAAAAAGTCCATTGTCAATTGCTATCCTAAAAAGACCTATACCTAAGAACATAGAAATACCCCAATTTGAGAATTACAATGGTAAGAGAGATCCTAACAACCATGTATCAATTTTTACTATATTATGTAGTGACTTCATCTTTGAAGATAAGCTCCTAGCTAAAATTTTTCCTAGATCATTGAAAGGCATGACCTTGGAATGGTTTTTCTCATTTCCAAATAACTCCATAAATTCATTCACTAAAATTTTTAGTGCATTTATCCAACATTTTCAAGCAAAAATTAGTCCTCAACTAACATTAAGTGATTTATTGCATTGCAAACAATGGCCTAATTAAAAGATAAAAAACTTTATAGGACAATATCAGTTTCTTTACTCACAAATATCCTATAGTCTTCCTGATTCTTATGTCTAAAGGGTGTTTATAGTAAATTTTCAAGCTAATATTTGAGATAAGATATTATTGATGAAGCACCCATGCTTTAAACACTTGTGTATGGCTCTTCACAATTATCAAATAATATTTAGTTAATTTGAGGGTATAGCTTCATTGACTCATATTGATCAAACAAATTTGTGCCTTAAAATAATTATCAACCATTCAAGAAGCAAAACAATAATTTTCTCAAAATAAATACTCCTCAAGCTATTAATAACATTGAAACACATGTAGTTTCTATAATTTCAACTCTTTATCAGTTTAGGCCAAGAGATAGACAATTTGCCTAATTTATTGAGTCTCTTCATGCGATCATGTTACAATTTCTAAGAAAAAACTTAATCCAATTACCTTTCATTAGACTCGTGGATATAGTTCCAAAATTTAACTCAAAAGAATTTTGTCAATGCCATCGTACACCTGGACATGATACAAAATGATGTATGCATCTTAAACATCAAGTGTAAGACCTCATTGATTCTAATCACATCCAATTGGCTGATGTTAAATTTAAAGGAAACAAATCTATTGCTCCACCTAATCAAAATTTGCAAACTTTCACAAATACAATGCCAAATCATACATCCAAATTTGTGCAAGCTTTTGATAATACACCTCATGATGATGTAGATAATGTTATTAATGAAATAGAGGTTCAACCTCATAAGGTCCAAAGCACTTTGTTACCTGACATTTCTTTCACACATAATGTGTTGGTGTGAATTAAAAGTCATGTACCTAGTAATTTATCTCACTAGGAAATTAAAGGACTTATTCACATGTTAAGTTTACTTAGGATATAGGATTCTTTCTATATGTCTTATTTGTCTTTTCTAGAATTTATCTTATCTAGCCTTATTTCATAATCCCTAGGTAGTTAGTTTTTTATTCATCTCATGTCATAGGATTAAGACACATGTCACAATCATGTTCAATCCTATTCCTCTCCTTTCCTATATAAGGAAGTTCATTGTACTCATATGTAGCATACTTCATACCTTATCATCATTTTGATAGGTCTTAATATCAAGCAATCTTATATTCTTGCATACTCTCTTGTAGAAGGTTTTCATTATTTCTATAGGCCGTCTTGGGTGTTGAGCTAATCCTTAGCTCTTACTGGTATTAGAGCCAAGCCTTGCAAAACCCTTCCCAGATTTGAGGGTTGAGCTATTTCTAGTGAGAGATCTTGGTAATTTTTAGTAAGGTTGAGTATTCTCTTCTCTTGCATCATATGATGACCTAGGAGAATCAGAAAAAACTTGAAAGAAATACCAAATTTGGGGTTTTTCTTTGGTGTTTTTTTATTTTAGGTTAATTTTGGAACATTTTGGAGGTAATTTTAGATCGCTATTTAGTCCAAGGCATTTTAGAAAGTCAATATTGACTTTTATTTCATTAAAATCTGATATATTTTGCTAGATCTATGAGGGTTTGAAGTTGGGAGATCATTACCAGATTTAGAAGGTAGCTATTTTTTAGAGCACATTAGGCCAAAATTGACCTTGCAATTGCATTTGAAAGGTCCAAAAACCCCCATTTTCATATGTAATACTTTATATTTTGAAGATAATTGATTTTTGACAATTTTTTTAAATTTCAAGCTACTATCTTAGATTTGACGGCCAAATGACTGTCACAGAGGACTATGTTAAATTTGACCATTAAAAAACTATCATACCAGTGCTCATCCCTTTCCAACAGCTTTTGGTTGCATGGGGACCACCCACCAGCCCTTAGGGGGCATAAATTTGGCCCCTTATGTCTTAATTGGGTAGTTTTCTTAAAATTGTCATAAATTTTGACTCGGGTATTGGGTTTTCAAAAATAAGATATCATTGGAAAGCTGGTTCTAAAAAATTTCTATGGTGCAGGTACAATTATCATATTTTATTCATGGCATATTTTATTTCTATTTCAAGTCAAATCTCCCATTTGGACCTCTGAGCTCATAACTTTCCACCAGTTTCTCCAATTTTGGTGATACAAGTTACATTTGGAAGGTATTCAAGAGCTATTTCATTTGGTTTTTCAGATTTAGCTCCAAGTTTGATTTATTTAGATTTTTCATATTTACTTTTGGTTCATAACTTGAACATCCTACATCTCCTAAGGAAGTTTTTTTTGTGGGGGGGGGGGCTTCATTTTCAATTGTATTTTCAGATTTGGGAGTTTTGAATTGTTGTTGAAGGTCAATGTATTTGTAATTTTGGAGATATATCATAGTACATTATGGGTTTTTAATTTCATCCTTCTCTAATTTTTTTGGAAATGGGAAACTATGAACAATGGAGATATCTTGTCATCAACTATCTCCAATCACTTCAATTGTTGCCACATTTGTATGGTTTTTTTCCCCCTCCAAATAATGGTATACAAAAATTTTCCTAGAGTTGCAGAAGGTATGATGTTTTAGAGGTTATTGCAATTCATGTTGATGATTACATTTTGAAAGCTATTGATCTTTTTATTGTCCTTGTACTCTTTGGACTAAAACTTGGGAGATATATAGAGATTATGATACTCCACCATTCCCCAATGATCAAGTTTCAGAATGTCTTGTGTCTCTTCATTCTTCAGATAAGATACCCTATGATCATTCTACTATAAAGGATTTTGAATACTTTGAATCTTCATATGAGGATGATGAGGGTTCTTTAGATTCTCCTTCTCCATCAGGGACAGTTGATGTACATTCACCTTTAGTGATTCATTGTACAGAGTCATTGATTGAGGATCCCATCATTCATGTTCAACAGGACAATTCATATCTTGTTGGTGATTCATTACAATCAGTATCTCATTGTCTTCTTGATTGGGATTCCTATCTATCAAACATTGCATCTTTGTTTTTGGAGTCTCACTTTTCAAATTTGGAGGACACATTTAATGGGTTATCTTTCCTCTTTGATGACATTCATTACACAAATTTTTTCAACCCATCTTTGTCTTTGGATCTTGTTCAACATCAGTTTATGCATATTCGTAGTTTTTCACCTTCTTATTTGATTGGGAATGTACATGGCTTGATTGTGGCATCATCATCTTCAATGGATAAGGAGACACATGAGAAAATTTTAGAGACATCATCATCATTCATATTCATGCTTCTTTCCTTCAATTCCTATCCAAAATGGGAAGCATTCCTACATTTGCACTTGGTTTTGTTTCTTCCAAAAGGGAGACAAGTTTTTTTCCAACATTGGATCATGTTTTGTCTTCAGGCACTTACCATTTTTATAGGTGATCACACATTGTGGGGGGCTACATAGTATCTCTATTTCCCTCTTATGGGGGGAGGGGATTTTGTAATGTATCTATGTGACGAATGGTGTACTTGGGGGATATTATGGAGTACTCCATCCTTCCTTAGATTATTGTTTCTTTTATCTCTTTTGGAGAGGTGTTTTATCTCACTGAGGTTTCTCCTTTTCTCTATTTGTGGGAGATTTCTTTTGCATTTGTACATGGGAACCTAACATGGCCTAGTAGTTGGGACCCATCTTTGCTTTTTTTTTTATCATTTGCATAATAATATTCTCCCTAAATTGCACTTAATGGGGGGTTTTGGTGTGAATTAAAGTCTTGTACCTAGTAATTTATCTCACTAGGTAATTAGGGGACTCATTCACATGTTAAGTTTACTAAGGATATAAGATTATTTCTAGAAGTCTTATTTGGATTTTCTAGAACTTATCTTATCTAGATTTATTGCATAATTCCTAGGTAGTTAGTTTGTTAGTCATCTCATGTCATAGGATTAAGACACATGTCATAATTGTGTTCAATCCTATTCCTCACCTTGCCTATATAAGGAAGGTCATTGTACTAATACGTAGCATACTTCATACCTCATCATCATTTTGATAGGTCTTAATATCAAAAAAGCTCATATTCTTTCATACTCTCATGTAGAAGGTTTTCATTATTCTTATAGGTGGTCTTGGGTGTTGAGCTAATCTTTAGCTCTTACATATTGATGAATCCATACATTCACCTAATGGTCCTCTATGTTGCATGAGTTTCATTGATGTCAATAGAGTTGTATTGTGGAAAATTTCATGTGATGCAAATAGAGTGGTGATCAAAGATGTTAAAAGAGTAAGATTCCATAGAGGAAGACAAAGAGTGATGACCAGAAGAGTTGTGAAGTTAAGGACATGGTGATGAAAGTCATGAGCATTTTCTACATAGTTCTACCTTATCTTTTGAAGCTCGTGAATAAGTGAAAGTTGATAGTTTGAAGTGTATGATGATATAAAGAATTTGTGATTTCTTATTTTTTATGGAAATAGTTGTAATTGTTATCTATGGTGTTATGAATGTTGTATTCACTGTCCCTTGATGTAAAGCATTGCATAAGATATGAAAGAAAGTATGTAAGGAGTCAAACAAACAAAGGAACAAGAACTTACATTGAAGAAGCTCAAGAGAATGCTCTGTGTTCCTCTACATTTAAAGATATGGCCTTGTGGTTTGGAAGTTAGATAGAGACAAGTGTGAAGTATGTATGTTCCTAATTTCAAATCATAGAAGTTACTACAAAATATTTTAGAGCTAGCAGAGTAAAGATAGTAGTGCAATGTTTTTGTAGTCAAAAAGAGTCAGAAGAATGTTTTTCATTTCTCTATATTTGAATATGTGATATGGAAGCTTGGAGGATAGTCAAGTATATATGAAAGGTATGCATAATTCAAGTTTAAAATGATAAGGTTTATCACAAAGGTTCTTTGGATTCAGTAGAGCAAGGATAGATCATGTTTCTATTAAGGATTGTTAGTAGGAGAAAGTAAAAGCCACTACATTTCACCATATTACAATATTTGGATTTGTTTTTTGGAGGATAAGTTCAAATTATCTATATGTTTTCTCATTCCAATTTTTAGGTGTTGAGGAGTACCACAAGCCTATTTTTCAATATTGTGTATTTAGAGTTTACGATAGATGTTGGGTTTAGTGTCTGTTTGTTTGCACTAGCATGAAGTAGCATGAAGTTGTGAAGGAGTCTATGAGAATTTTTTTTCAAGACATATAATGTTTGTAAAATTATTTGCATGATGTTAGTTGGTCTCTTTAGTACTGCTTTAGGTTTGGAGCTAATATATAAAATGTTATGTGTTTGATGGGACGACTTGGTATGTTGAGATGATTGTGCTAGGTCTTTGGAAGTATGCATCAGTATAGAGATTTGTGATAAGGTAAAATAGGTCATGATTATCTCTTAGTTTGAACCACATTTGATTTCTAATTACCATGTATGTCTTGAGAGTCAAATTTTTATGGTTGTTGCACGTTTCATCTTGGACGACAAAGGAGAAAATTTATGAAGCTTGTGAAGCATATAAATAAAAGATCATGTTTGTTGAAAAATGTACATGAGAGTGTGTGAGTATTCAAGGAGGTATGTGTGAGTTCAGGGATGTGAGTGTGTGGAAGTGTGTTGAAGATAGTAGAGGTTGTTGATCAAAGGTGTTGAAGATATATTTTAGTGTAAAGGGTGTTGATGCTATGGAGGTGATTGATCATCATATTTTTGTACAAAGTTTGTAGCCTCTTTTGTATGTGTTGTATCTTGTAGGGAGTTGTAGCATCCTTTAGTTGAGCCATTAAAGCTATATTTCAATGATTTGTAGCTTCCTTTGGGTTGTAGCCCATAAAACTTGTAAATCTTTTTTTATTTGTGAGGCTAGATTTGAACATTAGATCCTAGCAACTTTCTCACCATGGTTTTTCCCTTCTCAATTTTTCCACGTAAATCTAGTGTTATGGTTGTGTGTTTGTGCTTTAAATTGTATGGTTTGATTCTTTATATATTTAAAGTATTAGAAATATTTGGTTGATAAAGTTGAATTGGATTAATTTGTGGTATATACTAATTCATCCCCCTCTCAGTATATCATTGTGTTCTAATAATTAATATCAGAGCTAAGTTTATTGGTGCAACCTAAAAACTAAAGGTAGATCTTGGAATAAAACACATGGCTTAAAAATATTCCTCTTCTAAAGCATCAATATTTGATGGAAGAAACTATGCCTTCTAGAGTGTAAGGATGGAAACCTATCTCACCTCACTAGGGTATGATGTTTGGAGACCTACAAAGGATGATTATACTAAACCTGCTCATCCTATTAAAGATGCTAATGTGAAGAAGTCCCATGAAAACAATGCTAAAGAAAATGATGTTATTGTAATTGGTTTAAAAAATTCAAAGTTCAACAAGGTGGTGCAGTGAAAGATAGCTAAGATATGGGATAAAATAAAAAATCTCTATGAAGGAAATGATAGTGTAAAGCAAGAAAATTTGCAATCTTATATAAAATATTTCATAATATAGGATGAAAGAAGAGGGAAAAATTTCTAGCTATTTACTTCAGGTGGATGAAGCAATTAATGGAATTAGAGGACTAGGGTAAGAAATAACTTATTCAATGGTTGTGAAGGAAGTCCTGAGAACTCTCCCTCACCAGTTCTATTCAAAACTTTCTACTATTGAAGAAGACAAAGATCTGAAGAAACTTACCATGGAAGAGCTACTTGGGTATCTCACTACCTATGAGATTAGAAATGAAGTCCGATGTACATAAAAAAGATAAGCTTATTTCAAACCTGTGAAGAAAGAAGGAACATTTGGTTCATATAGTGAATCTAAGGAAGAAGAAAACTTTGTCAGAAATTTGAAGAAGGGATCATGCAAGTATAAAGGTAGGTTACCTTTCAAATGTTTTAAATGTAGAAGAGTTTGTCATTAAGTTTTTAAATTTCCTTTTGGAGAAAATGAAAATAACAAGGGTTTCAAGAGGAACAACTTCAAAATGAACCTTCTTTTTAAAGAAGCCTACATCTCCTCAGAAGAACTAGATCACTACTCATCAAATGTTGAAAGCAAAGAATCCCTATTCATGGCCATGGTGATCTCTGATGGTTCTGACAAGACTATAGATGAAGAAGAATGTGAAGTTGATTTTGAACGTGAACTTATTTTTTCTCTTGAAGAATTGGAATATGCAAGGAAAGAGAACAAAAAACAAAAAAACCTAATTGAATCCAAGAAAAATGAATGCACAAACTTGAGAAAGAAATCCTTTTACTCAAAAAGGAATTGGAAAAAGCAAAGTCTATAAATCTGGATAATCCTGAAGAAGTAGATCGTATTCCAATCAGACCTCAAGGAAGACCTTTTCAAGCAAGAATATTATTTATAAACATGTTCAATAATGCATTTTTTTGTTATTTTTTCATCTACAATAAGTATGGGCATAAGGCATGCATTGCAAGTTTGAAATGAATATAAGAAATTTTGCAAGTAGGAATTATCTTGCTTCACTAGTGGATGTCAATGTGATATGTCAAATATCCAACAGTGTTGGATATATAGCAAGATATTGTATGAGTGGATTAGAAAAATTAAAAAATTAGATTAAAGATGTTATTGAGAAAGTCCAGGAGAATGGCACTTCCAAAAGAGAGGAAACAAACAATGAGGTTGAAAATTCAATGGTTGTCCAAATAGCATTTCATGATTAAGGGAAATAAATGTTCAAGACACATGATAGGTGACAAAAAATCATCAATCTTGTTAAGTGGAATGATGGATCAGTCAAGTTTGGAGACAATTCATCTCCAAATATTTGTGGAAAGGGCACCATAAATATTGATGGAAAATATAGGACAGAAGATGTTCTCTATGTAGAAGGTCTCAAGCACAATCTTCTCAGTGTAAGTCAAATGTGCAAAAAATGACACAATATCATACTTCATGATCAAGGGTATGAAATAAAAAGAGTAAATTTTGGTAAACTAGTGGTAGAAGGATCTAGGATAGAAAGCAACTTATACAACCTAAAGGATTTTAATGAAAGAAATTGTCTTCTAGGAAAAACAAGTGAATGTTGGCTATGGAACAAGAGGATGGGACACATCAAATTTGATAATATTGTGAAGATAAGATCCATACAAGGAGTAAGATATATGCTAAATATTATCAATCCTGTAAGCACCTTGTGTAAAGAATGTCAGATTGGGAAGAAAAGAAGGATAAGATTCAAGACTAAGGAGTATTCTTACAAGGCCATTAGAAATGATTCATAAAATAATGCCAAATTGGGAAAAAAAGAAGGATAAAATTCAAGACTAAGGAGTATTCTTACAATTCCATTAGAAATTATTCATGTTAAAAGGTGCAGGACAACTAAGAGAGGGGGTGAATCAGTTGTCACAAAAATTCAAACTTAAAATTTCAACACTTATCAATTCCACAACCACACTATTATGTTATTAAGTATGAACATGAAGCACAAATAACAAAAAGTAAAATCAACACAATGAACACCATATTTTACATGGAAAACCCAATGAGGGAAAAACCACAGTGAGGATTAACTCACAATATAAATAGATAGCAAAACTAATTACAAAGGCTCACTGCCTACATAAAGGAATCACTGTCCAACAAGGAGGCTCACTACCTACTGATACAAAAGAGAACAAAAGATCCACCACAACAATTAACACACATCCGCAGCCTTGATCAAAAGATTGCAGAAAACTTTAGCTCACTACCTTCAAGAATCTAACACAATGAAGTACTATTGGCTCAACTTACTTTCACAAAATTCTACTCTTTTAATTTGTGGCTTACTTTGTCACTTTGCATCATCATCTAATTCTTCGCAATTCAACTTGCATTTATACCACCTTCAACCTTAGAAACTTTCTCCAAAGTCCACCACATATGCCTCATTTCATAAATTCAAATCAGGTCAGCAACTCAACATTCCCGTGGTGGAAATGAATGAGAGTGGACCAATAAAAATACTTAACCAAGACAAAAAAATAATGTCTTGGATCAACCACACGCTTCCTTAATTAAATATAATTCTTCAAATGAAGTGTAAACACCAGGTCAGCCAAACCTAATGAAAACATAAATGAACATTGATGTACACACTTCCCAACAAGAAGATAGCTCACGGATGATGCAAAACACTTCATTATGCACAAGAACACATCTCAGGTTCCTTCAGATACATCTACAGCAAGTGCAACACTCTTCGAACACTAAACTCCTTCCATCATTCCATCTGAATTGTGCAAACACATACAACTTTGAAACTTGACTTCCGGAATACGAAACCACACACATCTTTTCCAAAACCAAGAGAACACCATTATAAGACACATTCCAAATCTGCAAGATCTGAAATAGAACAGCGGAGGACTATGGAGTAGAAGCATTTCTCCTAGTCACAGAAAGATAACTCTGCTAGAACAATTCACACACTAGTCAACACAACTTTCACACTTCATCAAACCAGAAGCTACAACTCAAGAGATATCAACACTAGATCACCATTAGAAAACCTTTAGATCCACAAAAGCATAGGAAAAACATAGGAGAAACTGTAAGGAAAGCCTATGGATGTGGAACAAACTTTCCTAATGTCAAAACTCAGAGAAGAAAGAAAATATGTCTTTAAATTTTACAATTTCAGTACATTAAGATGCACATGAAAAGAATAACATAATGGGAAGAAAACTCAAACACAATTGACACCAGATTTACGTGGGGAAACCCTTATGGGAGAAAAACCCACCACACCAAATAAAATCACTTATATTATAGTAATCAAATTACATACAAGTTATAGACTCTCCTTTTAGATGCCAATATTACAGCAGCAACCTTTCCCTAATCAATCTCATATAGAATGGATTCTGATCAATCTACGTTATTGTCTCACTGTTACAACACATTTATAGCATATAATGAAAAACATTAATAGACCATTCAATCATCCAACCATCGAACTCTTTGAACACTTCACGATTACAGTACGTTACCATGTATAGCAACAACCATGAATCAAATCATTCTCTATACAATTGATTCAGTTCAACTTCCTCTGTCGAGCAACTGTCAAACTTCCCAGGAATTCAAACAGCCATCTCCCAAGTTAACAACATCCTCCACTTAACAACTTACACCTTATTAGTTCAACAAGTCCATTCTCTTCACCTTACACCGTGCTACCACTAAGCAAACAACAAGCTCTCGCGGGCTGGCGGTAACCGCACTACCTCTAGACAGTTCAAGGGCTCCTAAGGTATGGCGGTAACCACACTACCGCTAGACTATTGACAGAACTCCGTGGTATGGTGGTATATATCACACTACCACTACACATCCTGTGAACTCCTGTGGTATGGTGGTAACCACACTACCACACCATAGTGTAAAGACACTCGTAGTATGGTGGTATCCACCGCTCGACAGCTGTGAGGCTCCTGTGGTATGGCGCTAACTGCGCTACCGCTCCTCTCTCTTAACCTCCTAGCGGTATAGAGGTACAAGCATGAACTTAATACTTAATAATTCTTTGTTGCTTGGTTCCAGTATCAATGTCACTACTAATGAGTTTGAGACACATATTCTCAACAATCTCCCACTTGACGAAGAACTCACTGAACCCTTTTCAATACCTGAAGTCATTGAATATTATGGACCGCAAGGCCCATTGAATTTGTGCACCATCTAAACGTATCCGTGCTTACTGGCTTTGTTAAAGAATCAACAACATTCTTTAGAGTATCCACCTTTTCTAAATAGACCTTTCCATCCTCCACCATATCTTGTACAAAGTGATACTGCACATCAATATGTTTTGTCTTGGCATGGAAAGTAAGATTTTTTTCCAGACAAATGGCACTCTGACTATCACAACAAATAATAATCTGCCCTGCATCAAAACCAATATTAGAACATAATATCGTAAGCCAAATGGCTTCCTTATAGGTGTGAGTTTTTTCCATGTACTCAGCCTCTGTAGTAGATAAAGCGACTACAGCCTATTGCTTGCTCATCCAACTAATTGCACCACCATTCATCATGAAACTATATCCACTGGTGGATCTTCTACTATCAATGCCCCCTTCCCAATTAGAATCTACATACCCACAAATGCTAAGAGTCCTCTATGATTCAACTGAATTACCATGGTAACACAAAGCATATTCTAAAGTTCCCTTCAAATATCTAAACACTCTTTTCACAACATCCCAATGTGTCCTTCCTAGATTAGCCATAAACCGACTAAGTACTCCCACTACTTGAGCAATTTTTGGCCTTGTACATACCATTGCATACATTAAACTGCCAATTGCACTAGCATAAGGCACTCTGGTCATGTCCTCCATCTCAGTAGGATATTTTAGACAATCTTCAATAGATAGCTTCATTCCCTGCACAACTAGAACAACTAGCTACTTGCAATCAGTCATACAAATCTCTCCAAAATAGTGTTAATATACTTACTCTAGCTGAGCCAAATTTTTCTACTCTTCTTGTCCCTAGTTATTTCCATCCCCAAAATATACCTAGCTGCACCAAGATCCTTCATATCAAACTTTGCAGACAACTAAGATTTTAGATCAGAAATCATAAACTTACTATTGCCTATGAACAACATATCATCAACATAGAGTGCAATAACAAGAACCCAATCATTTTTAGTCTTGAAGTACACACAATGATCTAATTTTGATCTTACAAAACCCAATGACAAAACAAACATGTCAAATTTCTGGTACCACATTCTAGGTGACTGTTTTAAACCATACAGAGATTTCTTTAACTTGCAAACCAGATTTTCTTTACCTTTTACCACAAAGTGCTTAGGCTGGGACATATAAATTTCTTCTTCAAGATCACCGTGAAGAAATGTTTTCTTCACATCCATCTATTTAATCTCCAAGTCATATGCTGCTGCAAGTGACAAAAGAAATCTGATAGATGCCAACTTTGCTATAGGAGAAAAAATTTCTCCATAATCAATTCCCTCTACCTGGGAATAACCCTCTGCAACCAACCTCGCTTTGTACTTTTCAACACTACCATCCAAACCTATTTTATTTTTAAATAACCATTTGCAGCCCACAAGATTTCTACCTTCAGGCAATGGGACTAGATCCCAATTATCATTCTTCTTTAACAATGTCATTTCTTCATTCATGGCTTCCAACCAGGAATCTGAATCAGTCATTTCAACTACCTCTTTTACATTCCTAGGCTCATCAGTATTAGTAATCAAAGCATAGGCACAACTAGAATCCAACATAGATAATTCATACCTATAAGGTTGCTTCTTCTCATGTGTAGACCTACTCATAGGCTGAGGCTGAGGTTGTGGTTCTTCTTTAGAACTCTCAGAGATGTTCGAACTTTCCTCAATTTTAGGTACACTATCAATGTGTTGTTCCTCTTTTTCAAGAGTAAGAGGTATTTCAATAACATCATTTTCCTCTTTATTTTCTTTCATCCGGGCGACTGCAGTTCCAGTGAAGAAGGTTTCAACTCTCAAAATATTACACTTCTGCTGTATACAACCTTTTCAGTCACTGGATTCCAAAGCTTGTATCCTTTCACACCAATGTCATAGCCAATGAAGATACACTTAATAGCTTTGTTCTCCAATTTAGATATCTTCACATCTGGCACATAAACATATGCTTCGCAACCAAAGACACGAACATGTCTTAGAGAGGGCTTCTTACCAAACCAAGCTTCCATCGGCATTTATCAACAAGTGTCGAAGAAGGAGAATTATTTCCCAAGTAACATGTTGTAGCCACAGCCTCAGCCCAGAACTTCTACTCTAGAACAACATTGCTCAACATACTTCTTGCCTTCTCCATCAACGTCTAGTTCAACCTTTCAGCAACTCCATTTTGCTACGGAGTGTAAGGTGTTGTTTTATGCCTCTTAATTCCATGGTCTTTGCAATACCTTTCAAATTCTGTAGAACAAAATTCACCACCATTATCTGTCCTCAAGCATTTTATTTTCTTACCAGTCTGATTTTCAACCAAGTTCTTGAACTCTTTAAACCAACTAAACACTTCTGATTTAATTTTTAGAAAATATACAAATTCCCTTCTCGAATAATCATCAATGAATGAAACATAAAATTTTGAATTTGACAATAAAGGAACATTTATTGGACCAAAAACATCAGAGTGAATATAATCCAAAACACTAGAAGATTTATGAGGAATAGAGTAAAAATAAACAAGATGATGTTTTCCATATATACAATGTTCACAAAATTCAAATTCCAGATTACAATCATCAAGCCCCTCAACCAGGTTTTTATTTTTCAAAGCTTTTAAGCCTTTCTCACCAATATGGCCTAGCCTTTGATGCCAGAGTATAGTCTTCTCTGCAAGAAGTTTAACTTCCAAAGAATTAGCCCCTACAAGGACTTCAGTCTCCTTTTCTACATGAACAACCTTTTGTGACTTTACAAAGACACTGTTACATTGAACAACAAGTGCGTTCAACTTGTCCAGAGTACCAATTCAGGCACCCCTAGCCAGCACCATCGAGCCTCTAGTCATTTTACAGCCATAACTAGAGAACGAGACTTGCACTCCAACATCATTTAGCTTACTTACAGAAAGTAGATTTTTAGCCAAACTTGGTATATGCATTATGCCATCAATTCCCTTAATTCTTCCATCAGGAAACTGAATTCTGACTCTTCCACGTCCAACAATTTCTAGAGATGAATCGCTTGCCAAGTATACCTTTCCACCATTTGATTTATCATATTTAGTAAACCAATCTCTATGAGATGTCATGTGGAATAATTCTTCATAATCGATCAGCCAGATATCATTTGATGCTCGAGTTGCCAAGGTTGCAATGAAGGCATCTACATTGCTTTGAAAATAATCATTATCGAAAGAGTTCTTCTTCTTCTTTTTCTCCTCTTTGCAATCCTTTCAGACATGACCGGGTTGCCCACAATTCCAACACTTCACCTTGGACTTCTTGCCAAGAGACTTTTATCTCCCTTCTGATTTCAATTTGGACTTCTTGTCCTTCTTCTTTCCTTTGTCTTTCAATTTTCCTCGAACAACAAGAGCCTCCTTCACCATCTCAAAATATTTCCTTCTCATTTCTTCTGACAACAAAGAAGCAACCACATCTTCCATTTTGAAAGTGGTTTTTGTGCTCCCAATCACCATCACTAAATGATCCCAAGAATACAACAAAGAACATAACAATAGCATATAGTGATCTTCATCATCAATTTTCACACTCACAAATGTTAACTAAGCAATTAGTGTGTTAAACGTATTCAGATGATCAGCTATAGATGCCCCTTCCTCCATCTTCAAAGAGTATACCTTCTTCCTTAAGAACAACTTATTCACCAAGGACTTACCTTGATAAATATCTCCAAGCTTCTTCCACAAAGAAGATGCAGTCTTCTCTTCATGAACATTCAGGAGAATAGAGTCTGCTAAACAGAGTCTTATCAACCCTTTTTCTTTTATGTCTGTGAGGTCCCAATCTTCTTGCTTCATGCCAGAAGGTTTTGTTCTAGACACAGCAAGCCAAAGATCTCGATCCACCAACAGGTCTTCCACTTTGAGTTTCCACAACTCAAAATTGTTGCCATTGAATTTCTCAATTTCAATCTTTCCTAATGTGCTTGTCATCTTAATCTGTAATTTAAATTACCAGACTTCTACAAGACTCCCACTAAACAGAATTGACACAAAAAAACCAACCTACCCAAAAGGATAACACAACTGGCTAGGCTCTGATACCACTTGTAAGGAAAGCCTACGGATGCGGAACACACTTTCCTAATGTCAAAAATCAAAGAATAAAGAATATTTGTCTTTAAATTTTACAATTTCAGTACATTAAGATGCACATGAAAAGAATAACAGAATGGAGAAGAAAACTCAAATACAATTGACACCAGATTTATGTGGGAAAAACCTTACGAGAGAAAAACCCACCACACCAAAGAACATTACTTGTATTATAGTAATCAAATTACATACAAGTTATAGACTCTCCTTTTAGATGCCAATATTACAGCAACAACCTTTCCTTGATCAATCTCGTATAGAATGGATTTTGATCAATCTACATTATTTTCTCACTGTTACAATGCATTTACAGTATACAATGAAAAACATTAACAGATCACTCAATCATCCAACCATCAAATTCTCTGACCACTTCATGGTTACAGTATGTTACCATGTATAGCAACAACCATGAATCAAATCATTCTCTATACAATCGATTCAGTTCAACTTCCTCTGTCAAGCAACTGTTGAACTTCCCAAGCATTCAAACAACCATCTCCCAAGTCAGCAACGTCCTCCACTTAATGGCTTACACCTCAGCAGTTCAACAAGTCAATGCTCTTCACCTTATACCACACTACCGCTGCACAAATAATAGGCTCCCACGGGGTGGCAGTAACTGTGCTACCTCCAGATAGGTCAAGGGCTCCCGAGGTATGGCATTAACTGCACTACCACTAGACTTTTGACAGACCTCCACAGTATGGCAGTATACACCACACTACCGCTACACATCCGGTGAACTACTATGGTATGGCGGTAACCGCACTACCACACCTTAGTGTAAAGACACCCACAGTATGGCGGTATCCACCACACTACCGCTCGACAACTGAGAGGCTCCCGCAGTATGGTGATAATTGTGCTACTGCTTCTCTCTCTTAACCTCCTAGCGGTATAAAGGTACAACCATGAACTTAATACTTAAGAATTTTTTTTTGCTTGGTGTCAATATCAGGGTCACTAACAGTGAGTTTGAGACACATATTCTCAACAGAAACATGGAGCACATACCGAAGCACATTTTGAACACATTCATAACTCTAACTTCTCTCTTTATTAATTTTCTCAAAAGCACTTAGAAACTCATCAATTCAACACATCTGCAACATCATAAGGATAGCTCCATGTACTCACAACATCTCAATAGTATCTCAACTATACATGCACAATCTGCAATATACTAAACTATGTTGAAAGTAATGACAACACCACCAAACTTGCTCATACTTTCAACAATTCATACTAATTTGTTTGGACCTACCAAGATAAAGAGTCTCCAAGATTAAAGGTATTTTATGTTTCTCATTGATGACTTCTCTAGGATGACATGGGTTACATTCTTAAAAGAAAAATTAGAAGCCTTGAGTAGATTTAAGATTTTCAATTCAATGGTTGAAAATGAAATGAATGCTAGAATCAAGTGTTTAAGGATTGATAGAGGTGTTGTGTTCACATCAAATGAGTTTGAGTATTTTTTGAAGAACATGGAATAAAGAGGCATCTATCAGATGCTAGAACTCCTTAGCAAAATGGAGTAGTGGAAAGGAAGAAAAGAATTGTTCAAGAGATTGCAAGAACAATGTTGAGTGAAGCCAAGTTACCTGATGTATATTGGGAAGAATCAATCCATACTAGTGCCTATGTTCTTAATAGAGGACAACTAAGAGTGAAAAAAACCAAGACTCCTTATGAGCTATGGTATGGAAGACTAGCATCTTTCAAGTACTTCATAGTTTTTGGAAGCAAATACCACATCAAAAGAGATGAATAAGGTTTTGGAAAATCTGACTCAAGATCAGATGAAGGAATATTTCTTAGATACTCAACTAGGAGAAAATATTACAAATGTTATAATAAAATACTAAGGAAGATAGTTGAGAGTGAAAATATTAGGGTTAATGAAGAGTCACATCAAATCACATATGAGAAAGAATATTGTTGGTTGGATGAACCTATCTACACAGAAGAAGAAGAAATTAAAGAAAAGGAAGAAACACAAGAGAATATGACCACAAATCTTGCCAAGTATGTTTAGAAGAATCACTCAGAAGATCGGATAATTGGAGATAAGAATGGAGTGTAGACTAGAAGAATATTTGCAAGGGAAAATAAACATGTAAAATTTTCTTAATTTTCAATAATAAAACCTATAACTTTTTTTTATTCTAGCAAGGAGGAAGGATGGATACAGGCAATAGAAGAAGAACTAAATTAGATAGAGAAAAAATAAACTAGGGAATTGGTGCTAATTCTTATAGACAAAAATTTGATAGGGAAAAATGGGTATTCAAAAATAAATTGAATGAAGATGGAGAGGTGGTGAGAAACAAAGCAAGGATGGTATACAAAGGTTATTCACAAGTGGAAGGAATTGAATTTGAGGATAAATTTTCTCTAGTGGCAATAATGGAAGCAATTAGAATGTTTCTTGCATTTTTAGTTCATAAGGACTTCAAGGTATATCAAATGGATTTCAAATTTACTCTTTTGAATGGTGACTTAGAAGAAGTTTATATAGAGTATCCTGATGGATTTCAACTATCATAAGACC